>JAOTAV010002363.1:0-33248 GCA_026546445.1 Cyclargus thomasi | reverse complement strand
CCAAAAATCCACCATTTTGTTTTGTCTAATATTTTGATATATCTAGTGTCAATCATACAGTAAATATGAATGTAACGACACCTCTCAAGCCTTTTTCCATCAAGCCTGCAGAGCGTGCCATTAACAACTATACATACATACATACTTTCGAAAAACATAGCCATCCTTCTGACGCATCGGGTAAAATTACTTGCTCCTTTCAAATTCTTCGATTTAAAAATTAATATAAATGACCTTTTATTGAATACAATTTGATTGAAGAGTTTTATTGGTTTTAACCTGAACTGAATCTTGAATCCGTAACAAAAACTTTCTTTCGAGAAAGGGTTTGAATTATTAATTTTTAATCAAATATTCATGATTTAAAGTTCATTTCAATCTAAAGTTTTAATACGGCATAACTTTTGTGGAATGTGAAATTTGATTAAGTGACTGAATCTTGTTTCCAAATATTCACATCAATTACTTATTGCTCTATAATAATTTAATTTCCCGAGCGAGGACCTTTCCGCTAGCCGAAGCGAAAATGGATGACTTTTTAAGTTTTAAGGTAAAGGTCGTTGAAATCCTGACAAATAATTACGTATTATATAAAATGTATATAGAATTATTTTAGCTATTGTTATTCAGTACCACTCAGTACTTACATATCATAAGGGAACTGGCAATAATTCCTTTAAATGCCCACTCATGGCAATGAAATTGCTCGAAAACACCAATTCTAAAAGGTTAAGTTACATAATTGGTGTGTTCGAGATTAAGATGATGAACTGCAAAATAAACGATATTATATATTTAAAAAATACTAATCTGTACGAAAAGATATCCAAAGACAGAATTTAATTAGTATTAGAGGCATCCCTAAGCAGGGTACTAAGGTTTACTTTTCATAAATAATAAATAAGTTCTTTGCTACAGCAAATCCCAAAAAAAGTAAAGGTTACATGTCATCAAGGTTCATTGGCGTCAGATAAACCATATAGAATTAACTCTCGATGTCATAAAACTATTGTTCAAGATTGTCTGTTTAGTGAATTCTGTAGGTGTCTATTTATACCGGTGTTACGTGAACTTCCGATCGATAGCTGCTTGTGCTGCAACTTGTACGTGGCTCGCCCACACGACTCTGCCACTCCCGATAACCCACCAACTCAATAAATCAGATTTTTTATTTCTAAGCGCCATTTATCTATAACCCCCTAATTCATAAAAATATTTAAGCGATGTTTAACCAATTAAGTTTCGCTGCCCCTTTCTGTCGTGTGACATTTCCAATAAAACCTTAATTACTGAACTGCTCAAATATTTTTATGAATAAAGGGGTAAATAGTTAGGTACAGATGTTTTTGTAAAGTAGCAAACATTTGTTTTTCATATATGGAAGTTATACCAATCATCCCGAAAGCTTCTATAAAAGATGCAGTTTGGGCGTCTTTAAATTAAATAAACAATACTACAAATTTTACTTGCCGTAAAAGAACTTAAATGTCGTTTTACGACAGCTCGTCCGAGGTGCTACGACCCGCTACGGCTCGCTACGCCGCGCTACGAGTTACGACACTCTACAATGGACAGAATTGACAATTCTTCCTCAATATGAAATTCTTAAGACAACCAAACCATCAACAATATTTAAAGTACTTACATATAGCAGATATATTTAAAAAAATTAGAAAATAGCGGTTTTATTTTTAAATGTATAATCCCACTGCAACAACTTATATTGTCCTATCTACCAAAAAGTACATGAAAATATTTACTGTACAAATATCACAATTTATAAGTATTATATGACCGAAACTTATTTAAGAAAGTAGGTTTTCTTTTGTGATGGAGTCTGATAGCCGTCGATAGCGCCTCAAGATGATCTGTATCGTGCCAAGTTTCACCCTATCTGCTGCTCATATATCGCAAAATGTTTACACGAAAGTAGCCTTATTATGATTAAAACTAAAAGTATAACGTCAACAAACTTGAATGAAATATAAACTACAAAGTTCATATATTACACTCGAGAGAAATTTGCGGACAGCAAACGTAAGCGAAAAGTAAGCAAAAAGCTATAACTCAAATAAATCTCTGAAGACCTCCATGAAAGTACGTCGAATTACTTAAGGTCCTACCAAATTTTGAATTAATTTACTATATGATGTTTAGGTACATTTACAGGTGGGTGATAACCTTTTTAGCCTGAGAAGGCTTCAAGCAAACTGGTGCTTCTGGACATTTGATTTTATATGTTATTTTTTGTTTGCTAGTGGGTTTTGCGGTTTTACGGCTTGAGTTCGTAAAATTTTAGGTTTTACGAGCTTACCCGTCTACCACATTCGAAGATATTTGAATTATATATTTTCTACCCTATATATTTTTATAAGCTTCTTTAAATGTATTTTAGGAAAATTCTTAATCAGACAGGAACAGATTTAATATCTATATCTATATTATAAATGTGATGGTGTGTCTGACTGTCTGTTACCTCTTCACACCCAAGCCGCACCGCACCGATTTTGCTGAGATACGGTATAGAGATACTTTAAGTTCCGGGGAATGACGTAAATCTCGTAAAGTGTACGGTTATCGCGAAAAAAAAACGAAATTTGGCGCAACGGAGCTACTGGCATCATCTAGTAATAATTTCCGCAGTGGCGCTTTTAGTTCAAAATCCCAATTAGATACTATGTGTAGCTTCGATCAATCTGTTGCTAGATAGTTCAACGCCCTGGAAGAGACTGGAAGGTAGCTCCTTGGTAGATAGGGCGGGCTAAGCTTTCCAATGCAGCGGATACATACCGGCCTCCTTTCCGCCCTTGACGCAGATGCCGAAGCCGTGTGAGTCGGCGGGGTCGCGGCTCATGGTGACGGTGCGCGTGGCGGGTTCGGCCGGCGGAGGAGCCCCCCCGCCCGACGAGTATGGCCGGTCGCGCTCCCCCACCGCCCCGCCGACCGCTCCCGCGCCGCGGTAGATCGCCTGCGACCAACAACAACAAGTTAACTCAACATGGTCTGAGACTTGGCCGTACCCCATGCCTTTACTGAGGCGTCAAAAAATTTATCAGTAAGACGCTACAGAAATAAACGTGTCTACCGCCTCACCGTCTCTATGCAATACAAATATTATAATTGCGGAAGGATATTGTTTGACTGCCTGTTAGCCCTTTAAGCTTCAGCCGATGAACCGACTTTAATTAAATTTGGTACTTCAGTCTTAAAAAAGGACACGTTTTACTTTATATACTGTACTTTTTATTACGGAAAAATATATCTGCGAGCATGAAATAGTTCATTATAAATACTGCAAACATAGTATAGAATAATAAGACTCGTATTCAAGGATACACTATAATCATTACACCGGGAAGGTGACAATGCAAAAACCGGTAAATCTTGGCACCGTCTACTTTTAGTTAAATCCAGATTAAATTGCGCCAATTTCCCTTATTCTGGCACTGAACCAAATTTAAAGAGGTACAATTTAATGCTGGTGTGTTGATTTATTATCTGTAAAATCTGTTGTAAGGTTTATTTAATATTTAATTAAATAAAGTTAATATTTTTAAATACATAACTGTATCCCTTCAAATTTCACGCTATAGCTTATGGTGTCATGAAACAAGTTTTTGTGAGTAGCTTTATTGTTTGGTTTTTGATTATTATCAGTTTTTATTAAATTCAAGCTACAATATGAAGTCGATTTATCTAACTCTGCATAAACTGCTTTAAAAGCTATGCTAACATGTAGCCATTTTAATGTTTCGTAATAAACTGCACGTTACCTCATATCTTTCAGTGAAATCCAATTTGGAAAATATGTACAGCACATACACCCACTCAGCCGTTTAACATAATAGCACATTTAATAGCACTGTTTATGACGTTGTTAGAATTTTCGCTACATTATATTAAAACACGATGTGCGTTACAGCCTTTGTGTGAAACGCCAAATATTTGGAGCAATTCAGCTTTATTAGTTTGATATTGCATGCGGAATAATTTGATATTGAAAACAGCACAAACAAAACAAATTGTTTTGTTTGTGAAACAGTAATATGAGGTATTTTTAACACCGTGAATCGATTTTTATAACATTTTCTATGGCCACGGTGAATGATTGTTAGTTGTCAACTGAGGAGTCGGCGTTGCGATGGCCAGGGGTGGACACCGGACACGCCTATTTGCCGTGGCTAAAAGTAGCTTTACGTATATAATATAAACAATTATTTATGATCCATTACAAATTGCGTCATTCGACCATAAAATCAAAGATATTTCTCAGGTTTAACTTTATATAACCCTTACTAAAACGCCTCCCTCGTATGAAATATTAGTTATAGCGTAGGTTTCAGATGAATGATGTTAATTTCAGCGCAGCAGTACTTCAAACTGTGTATTTACAATTTTCACACGTAATTAAAAGCTTTGAGCCAGTAGGGCGAGTCGTAAAAGCTCTGAATTACACGCAAATAATATTAATTAGTAAGTTGAACGTACAGCTGGAGCTACTATATGTTTTACAGGAATGAATAATTAACCTGAATAACTTTGTTCGCATACTAATAAATTCATAGTGCATTATGTATTATTTTCGATTTCATACGAATGTTTCATATAGCTCGTAGGCGAAAAAGGCAAACAGAGGAATATTTGATAAACAAAAGTGACACGAAATTTCGGCTTTCTAAAAGATTAAAGAGTGACTTAAATTGAAACATTAGAGCACCAGTGGCTTCACAGTAGCCGCGGTTGAGGACCACTGGTCTAAACGCCGGCCCCCGTTGTCATGAATAAACGAGCATTATCGACTGGCGCCCGACACCGCTTCGCCGCAGAATTATTTACATGTACGACAGCTCTCGACGGACACGCTCGCTCGTTAACACGTACTATTTTTGGACCACGAAGTTTGTTAATAACTAGTCGTCGTTTTTGTTGCAATTTATGCACCAACGTAGAGTCGAAACTTCTTCTATTTTCTTATAATTGCCACTAACTTTACAATGGACGAGTTTAATTATCCTGAACCGATACATTATTAAGAAGTTACACCGAATAATTGTACCATTTTAACGTTGGAGGTGAGATGCTCGAAACCAGTACTAACATGATGTGTGGTGCTGCTGGGGCTGCTGGCGGGGGAGTGTCGCCGCGCGGGGAGGGGCGCGGGGAGCGGTGCGGGGGGGTGCGACGGCGGCAGCGCCTTGCCCAGCGCCGCCGCGCCGCCCTGACCGAACAGCCGCAGCACCTGCTCCGGAGATATCGGCCGCTTCTTACCGTTTGTGCTCAAATGATTCGTGCTATTTCTTAAACTTGCCGGACCTAGGAGAAATGAGTATTCTATTTAGTATCTGATCAAGAAAATTTACTTTTCCAAAATAAAAAATGCCATAAAAAATTGCATTATAATTACCCGCATTATTGGTTATAGTAGTGGAGCCTAAGTAGGGTGTTCTGTTGAGTTTCCCCTGGTAGTGGTGCTGAGAGTAGGACGCGTGGTGGCCGTGCGAGGAGGCCGGCCGCTCGACGATGGTGTAGGAGGTGCCGGGCGGGGAGTAGTACACGCCGCCCCGCGCTCGACCACGCGCGTCCTCTGCCTCATAACTCGTGTGACGATTGTCCTATAGAACGTTGGAAAAGTTAGAAAAATAAGTGTATTTTTATTAAAATGGAGTACCTTATTACGGGTAGTTCAACTTAGTTGTACGTGCGACTCCATGTGTTGGTCAAACTTGTTTACTAGGTCGTCGCGACGCCTGCCGCGTTACAGCCGCGTGAATGAAAGTTGTATATTCACAAGCGCACGCACACATAGGGCTGGTTGCACAACAGAGTTGAACTATCTATATCCATCATGATTTTCAACCATTATACCCAGCTAAGATTTACTATTTCTCAATGGTTGCTTTTCTTCTCCTTCACAAATAAGGACATGGTAGACAATCACAAAATGCGCTATCATTGCAACCAATAGGCATTACCACCAACGCTGATATACGTAATATGTTAAGCTACCTCTGTTGTTTTATTCATATTAGCATGTGTATTATGGCCTAATATACAAGGTGTAACAAAGGGAAGGGATAAAACTTTATAGTGTTTATGTGACCCTTATAATATAGTTTTTACCTCCCTCACCTCCGGAGCTTGCTCATACGAATCACAAAATATGACTTATTTTTAATTTTGTTATACCCTGTATAAAACTTGTATGACTTTTTTTGTTGTTCCCAACGTACCTGCTGCGAGCGCGAGTGGCGCGCGAGGTGATGTGCCGGCGGGTGCTGCGGCGTGGCGGAGCGCCAGCCGTAGCCCTGTGCGTAGGGCGGCGGCCAGCGCGCACCGAACTCCGCCAGCTCCGAGCCCTCGCCCTCCCCCGACCTCATGCCGGGGGTCGCCGCTCACTCTGCAATGACGAACTGGTTAGACAAGCTCAGAATCTTAATATCTAGAGGCTTACTCCAAAACCGTTTTGAGGCTCAAACGATCGAACGAGAATTGCTACATCCTATTTTAACTTGCAACATCATTTCATTCTGATTTCATTTCAGTCACAAATGGACTCGGAGTAGAATAAAGCCTAACAGAATAGTATTTTACCAAAAACTGTTACTATTATTAATATAACTAGCTGACCCGGCAAATGTTGTTTTGCCATATAAATAATTTCCCCTAACATTTTAGGGTAATGAAAAATAGATGTTGGCCGTTTCTCATAGATACCGGATAAGCACAAAAAAATCATCAAAATCGGTCAAGCTGTTTCGGATGAGTATGGCAACGGAAACTGTGACACGAGAATTTTGTATGTTAGATAAAGACATGCATAAATATTATTTACAATAATAAAATTTTCTATTTTTTAGATACAATTTTAATAGTTTATTAAATTTTGATACCCAAATACCACAGTCTTAGAAAAATTCAAAGAGTTTCAAAAATATTAAACTGCGTTAAATTTATTTCCGCTTAGCAACGGTTAGTTACAGAACGTATTGTTAGAGCCTGGAATTAATCAGCACAATCTTTTCAATTATGCAGGTCTTAATGGATTGCATTTATAGCAACCGTTAAATTAAGAGAGACTCAATAGGGCAGATTAACGAGAAAATGACAATTAAAAAGGAAAAAGCCCGCCTTTCAATTAAAAGTACATAAACCTTTTTATGTACAAACCTATTGTAGAGTTTAATGGGAGTTCCAGCTGTTTTTTTTCAAGTTTCTGCATGTATTTTATTGTCATTTTCTTTGAAAACCTCTGAGCAGGTTTAAAAAACCTATCTCCTGAGAAATTATTAGGGGCTTGACAAAATAAACTTATAATATTTTAGGGTTTGTATGTGTCTCTAGTCCCTACACAAGAGTTACCATTTTTGTTAGCTGCGATATAAGTGCAATATAAGCTGAGTATTTTTCCGAATTCCATTTTTATTGATATTATATGATTTTACCCAAACAGACATTTAAGATACTCTTTCAGCGCTGCCACTTTTACAGTAAACTCTATATAAGGGACTCCAACAGTCTCTTAATTTAAGAGTGGTTTAAAAAACACTTTAGAGTCAAAGTATTTTAATTTTATTTTATTAGGTACATCCAAGTTTATAGCCTGGCTACTATAAGTTGAACCTAGAAATTATTTTTACGAGCAACATTATTCCGATGCAGTCTTTCGTACTTATAAAACTCAATAAGAATAATACTTCTTTTTACATAAACTTATATTGATCTTCAAAATCTTTGTCTCCACTACAATTATTGAGTGAACTATACAGAATTGTTGAATTTGGAAGTTTCTTTCTAGGTTCAACTTGTTATATAGTAATCAGACTATATACTAGGAAATTAAAAAAAAAAAAAAATTATTGTTAAACCGCGTTTCCATAGTTGCTGCGCTGCCTGCTTTCCTGCGCAGCACCCCGCGGCCCGCTCTGGCCTGGCGCGTCCAGAAGTGCTAAAGTAACTAGCATAAAAAAATTCAAGGCGAAAATGTTTGACTTTCTATTTTCTATATCTGTTATTTTTAAACGGCTGGAGCGATTATAGTAAAAATTGGTATGTTAACTTGCACCCTGGATTAACACCTAGGATATTTTTTAGATTGCGCACTTACAATATGGGACTTTCTTTCTAATTCGTAAAAAAATGTTTAATTTTTAAATTATAATAAAATATATACTTACAAAACTTTTTTGTCATCATTATTGAGAAGAAGCGTCAAACGAGTCAGGTTTCGAGTTAAGTTGCAGGAGTTATAGTGAGCAACCAAAGCGAAGATAGAAGGTATAAATTGGAATAGCAGATATAATTTAGCCGGGCCTGTATGTCCAGGTGTTGCGCTGGGTGAGGCTATTTTATGAGTCCGTCGACTTGCGGGCTACGATCGTGAACTTCGCCGGAGCGCGCCCCATGAATATATTACTTCACTGCGGTATGCAATTAACGGCCTCACGCCGTAATATATTCCCACGTATATATTTGCGTTATTTTTAAAGGACGAGTAATTGGTATTTAAAGAGATTGTTTTATACATAATAAAATATAAAAGTACTGATGCGAAAATCTTAGCTGGTAGTTTTTTTATGTTAAGCTTTTACTAAAATTTAAGACTATCGATTAGTTTATACAAATCAAGATGGTACATCTATGATACTAGTGTGCCACGCTATTTATAATAGTTACAACGAAGTGGGTACTGGCATCCAAAATTAAAATAATATATAATATTATATGCTTGGGCGCAATCACAATGTTGCCTTTCAACTCATTGTATCTTAACGTTATTTGTTAGCGTGTGTCACTGAATTTCTCCCAAACGACATTTGTCACTGAACTTCTCCCAAACGACTGGATTAATTTCGATGAATTTTTTTGTGTGTTTGTGTGTTCAGCAAGACTTGGAAATGGTAAAGGTTCACAAAATAGCCTGACAATGTCTGTCGAGATCACTATAGTATAATATTGCACGATTGCTAGGTGTGTCTAACTGCGAAAATACATAAATGGCGTGTAGGTTTTTATCAGCAAAAAGTCCAGTAATAAAAATAAATTCCCTCCTGCCGACACACGACGTAATGATCGTTTAAAGCTAAAACGTATTTCCGAACGTTGGACGAGGCTTCCGCCTTCGCGTTTGTACAGCACCGCCCGCCCCCGCCCCACCCCGCCCGCCGCGGGTAGAGCGCGTGCGCCCGCCGGCCGGCCGGCAACTCAGTACACCGCCGCGCCGCGAACGTAACGCACGCGTGTGACTCGAGCGGCGAAAACGATCGAACGCGTTACACCTCCTTCGACCAGTGCGAGAGGGTAACCTCTCGAAACCGACAAGATTACTTCTCAAGTGGAAATGCCTTCGAGCCTATTCGGCGGGGACCTGGGCGGGGGAGGAATAGTCGAGGACCGCGCGTACCAGCTGGCTCTGGAGTTGAGCATGTTGAACTTCGGCGAGAGTCTGGCCGCGACCAACCCCCTGGCGAGCCCCCTGGGCTTCGCCCCGGCGCCCGACGATCGCGCCAAGAAGTCGCAGAACATGACGGAGTGCGTACCCGTGCCGTCATCGGAGCACGTCGCGGAGATCGTCGGCAGACAAGGTAGGAGTGAGGTTATGTAGTGCCGGGGGCTGCGCCACCCTTATGTAAGGGCACGTGCCGCGCCGGTTTGAGGTTATGTTCGATTTCAGGCGTCTGCCCTGAAAACGGGCGGCGAACGACGGCCGGAGCGAGTTCAGGCCGTGATGTCTCGTAGCCGCACGTAGCTGCACCGTAGACGTTCCCTCGCCCCTCACCGGCGCGCGGCGTGCACTCGCAACTATGAGCATCGCCCCGATCCCTTTTTCTCGGCCGACCCGCGATTTCTCGGTATTTTCGACGGTCCGTCCCTAGCGGAGCCGAAATTAGAAAAAAACTTTAAACTGTGGTCCACTAATTAAAATCGTTGGGCAAAAAACGGGGTACCTTTCGAAATATTTTTTGTCGAGGGTAGCGAAAAAATACCGACAAAGGCGGGTCGGTCGCGTTATCTCCCGAACTAATTTCGTAAATGTGCATCGAATGCAAAAACTTAATAGAAGAGTGATTCTGTTACATTTATCTAAAATGGGTTTCGAGTGTTATTATCCGAGTGCCGGGGTAGTTAGTGGATCTACCGCCTTTTGATGTAGTAACTGAGACTGAGTAGGTGTGTGTGGGTACAACGTACTGCGAATATCGCAGTTGAGCCTTGAGGTGAACGTGAAATGTGGCGTTCGACCTTTTTATTATTTACTATTCCATTATCCTTTAGGGTTCCACTGGTCTATATAATTCTGGTTCCACTTTAATGTCTTTGAGTGTCAGGAGTATAGTTTTGCATTGAAATAACTTAAATGTACAGAAAAAATTATAACAATCAAAGTACTGAGTAGCCAAGACTAATAGGTAATCACAAAAATTTCCTACAGCTTGCAAACAAATTAATAAATTAACATACATTTTAATGAAATTAATTTTTACGGATTCGAATCGGCGACCTTACAGTAGCCTTGTCCGATGTCATATTTTTGTACCACAAACAGAAACATGCTTTCGAGGGTTATTCCAGTGCATACAATTTTTCAAGGTATACCTACCGTCTGCATATTATGCATCAGGAATATGCTAAATTGTTTTGCCCATGTTGTGAACAAATTCTCTTAAGCATAACTACCAAAATTTTAAAGAACACTGGCCTTTGTGATAAAAAAATGTTTTTTTTTTTCTTTTTCATTATGGGAGCTTGTAAAACAAGAAAGCACCAGGATGACATAATGTAGTAGGTGGTCGTTGTAAATAAAACGGTTATTTCGTAAGGCTTATCTCTCACAATATAAACATACACCTCAGTAAACTGGGGGCCAGAACTGGTCTATTTAGGGTCGCGGCACACTACTCTCCGTTATCGTAACAGGATCATTGACAAATATGTCTATTTAATGACAGAAACGCGGCTTCCTTGAAGGTTTTATGTCATAAGTTATGGATTTAAAAAACCATAAAATCTTTGCGAGTAATTGAATATTTATGAAAGGATTTATCTGTCGGATTTAGTATTTTATGCCTATTAAGGTAATCAAATTTTAACATCGTTATGTTAAATGAGTGAATAAATTGATAATAAGTACATAAAATCCTGAGTATAAAAAGCAATAAAAGTTAAAAGTAGGCGAAGATAATTTATCACTGGAATACATAATTACTGTCCCTGTATGTAAATCACCGCACTAACTAAATACGATGTAAAAAAACAACTATAAATGATATTTAAGCCATATTTAAAGTTTTTCTTTAATATAGATTTAACATACAACGAATATAGTAAAAATGTTCATTTTCTACATATTATTCTACTAAATTACAAAGATTGTTCGTAGTTATTTATAAAAAAAACAACTAACTAATTGAAAGGGCCGTAGGTACCTAGTTGAATATAATTTTATTTACATCACTTCTGTATTGCATCATCTTACATATAATAAAACAGTAAAATTGGAGTGTCTGTACATTTAATATTTTGACAAAATAATCAATGTGGTGGTGATAACGAACAGTAATAGAACACATATCGACAAAAAAGTTATTTTGTTTGTACGCGCTAATCTCAGGAACTACGGGACGGATATGAATAAATCTTTTTTTTTTTATAATGGCTATTAAGTTTGGGCAACATATAGGATACTTTTTATCTCGACAGAATGTACGGTTCCCGCGTGATTTACAAATTTTTTGCGCAACGAAGTTGTGGGCACCAACTATTTCATATTAATTTCGTTATCGTTTTATTCGTTAAAGTAAGCTCATTTTCATTGTCGTGCGGCATAAACGCCCCGTCTTAATAGTGTGTGGCGACCCTAACAGCTACTCAACTCGCGTCACACAACAAACTATTTTATCGTCTGTATAAGTCCTTATTTTGACTTCCAGTCGTAATTTGTATAGACATCGTTACTTCGTAGAAAACGGTAGTCAAAACAGTTTTATACCAGACTAGTTAATGCTCGCAATTCCGCGCCAAAAATTATTTAAATATATTAGTTTGTCACGTGTTTATTAATTTTTTTTTAATTACCTACATTTTTCCGAGATAAAAGTATTCCGTGTTCTTTCGGGGGACTCAAAGTATGCTTTTGCCTTATCAGTTATCAAAATCGATGTAGCGCGGCGTTTCACACGTTAATAGTTAACAAACAGACAAACAGACGCATTTTAAAATATAAGATGAAGTTTATTTCGGGGGTATACCTAATACCTTTACAATTATTCAATGTTTAATTTTCGTTCTTTCCCAGGACTAAAAAAGTAGATACTCTATAATCTCTGTTAAAATATAGCGCGGACAGACAGACGTATTCTGGATATTCACACAAGCACAATACTTTTAAATGCGTCTTGAATTCACAAGACATACAAAAAAGCTCGCGACTTGTAACCTTGTCGAAGTGAGACTCGGCGCGGCAGCGTACACTATACACTACAACGACCGCTCCGCTTGGTGCGACAAGGTGCTATGTGGATATAGGTTATGTTTATATTTAGGCGTTTATTGTGAAGCTCATTTTCTTTGTTCCACTTTGTTTTAAGTATACTTTTCTGTAACCAGAGCGTCCGTGGCCTAATGGGTTAGAGCTTTGGTTCGCACTCGAGGGACATTTTCCGATCCCAAGTACATAATACGGATGCTCATTGCCGTGGGAGAGCCTTGCTTTGGTACGAATGGGCCGGCTCGACCGGAGTGATACCACGGCCTTACAGAAAACTGGCGTGAAATGGCGTTGTGCTGTGTTTCGTTTGCTGCTCGCTTGCCCCCTAAAATAACATTAAAAAAAAACAATATTCTGGATACTTTTAAAGAATATTTCATCGAATTAACTAGACTTAGTTTCTTTGTTTTTAATAATGACCAAAAACACGTATCAAATGTACTGAAAATTCTAAAAAATTGAGTATAAATATTTATATAAAATCTGTAAAGAGTTTCTACATAAAGAGTAAACACCCAGTAGGTAAGGTTTTTTTCTTCATCTTATCTTATAAAACTACCTTTTACCTACCTACTGTATCTTCAATTGGTGTTTTTGTCCTCTTTTTCGAATACAAGCAATTCTAAGAGCTTTTGAATGCTCACAATGGGTAGAATGGTAGAAACTCAATACTAAGATGTGCTCTCGCGTGGAAGTACTTTTGTACCTGTAGACTCTTTGGTCTCATGTTACCCTGGTAACAGGGATTAAAATTTATTATTATTTAACTAGGTTTTGCACGCGAGTTTATTTAGAAAGTTTAACTAAGGAATCCTCAGATATATCCGTATAAGCATGCATAAAGCGAACACAAGCTAAAAACCCTTCATAATAATTATTTTTCTATATTTCTTCTGTTCCAGAATTCAGACTTCTCTAACACAATTCATTTATGTAGAGTTCCCGCACACTATAAATTTATTTTCTAATACTTTATTCTACTCTATCCATCCATCTGAGTCTCTTAACACAAGACTATTTATTCTGTCAGTATGTTAAAGATTTCTTCTTCTGACAGCTAATTCTTTCTTTTATAGTCTTTTCTCATGCTTCTTCGTATCTAATAGCACAAGACAATATATATTCTTACTACCCGTTTGTCGAAGCTTCTCGCGTGGTATGACGTCACGTCCGGCCGACTCGTAATGCGCGGGCGCACGTCGATTGTAGCTTGTAAGGGCTTTGTAAGTGTTAAGCAAGGTCAAGTTATTAAGCTATTTTGTAATAAACAACTTTTTAGTAAACTACATACCTAAATGCTATCCTAATTTTTTTTTGTCGATAAATAAAGCAGAAATTTTTTATATTGATCAAATGCTGCTATGGGATAAATCATACAATGACCTAATTCTACGCGGGTAAACTTCTAGCAATAATATAAAATTCGCATATTTGCCTACAATTTCTCCGCAAGGGATTGATCAGCTCGACGGTTATACAATAAACACGGTGAGAATATTATAGTTTAGTATTGAGAGTGATAGTTACAACTCGGATGTAACTTGTAAGGGTAAACCATTGATGCGTAACCGGTCCCCGCGACCAAACCGGCTGACGGATGACTCGACGACGACACCGACACTCACCGACACTCAGATAATCAAGCAGGTGACAGTTTTGGATGAGAACGCATAGAAGGGAAAAGGCAAACAATACAATTAATTTGATAGTGCTAGGAATATTAACAATAGGACTATAACTTAATGTAGAACGTATCCTGGAATCATCAGTACAATTTAAAAGTTCATTGGAATAATATAAAATTGAAATTGGAAAATGAACACCGGATAAGTTTGATCCGAAGATCTATTGAAAGGATCGTTCGAAAAGAAAGATCTGTAAATGATTAACTAAGAGAAATTTCGTTAGAAGTAAGTTAGGCATTTAGCTACTACTGTAAACGGACAAGTTGAAGATGGATAAGGATTTGTGTCTTGGTACCTACTGGAATCCGTCATGTCTGATTTCTAGACTTGTGAACTTTTATGATAAAAAAGCTTGTCCTATTAATTTATAAATCAACGACGCTGTGTAAACTCCAGTAAAAGAATTTGAAAACTAGGGATTATTACTAAGGATCACTCTCTAAAGTACCTCAGAAACTGCTACTTTTTTTGGCAAAACGGTCTTGATGATCATATGTGAAATGTCACATGTGACCATCAAGACGGCCAGCCACATTCTGTTACAAAACTCCTTCAAAAATCTTCTGAAATCGATCATCAGTTTTCGCAATACTTTCTCGATGGTCACACAAAGGTATTATTGTGACAAGGCACCGTCTAGGGCCCGCCGTCCGCAGTTCGTTCCGGTCGACGCCACCGCCAGGGTCAAGGCGACTCCTGCACACTTCTGCGCTCCCGGTAACCACGCTCGCGGGGATAATTATGTGGAAAGAGAAAGGATGCTTCATCCAAATCGGTTTAGCGAATTGGATGTTTGTTCATGATGAAGATGTGACAGAAAGAGGGCGCTGAACTTCCACCTGAAACATTATCGCTAGAAAACTTCCAAGATGCTACACCGAATTTAATAAAATTCGGTTCAATGTTAATAGTGTGAAGAGATAACAGACCGATAGACAGTGTTTTGCAGTGTATATTGTGTTTTGCATGCTAAATGGATATAAAGGAAATTGGTAGAAACTAAGAAATACGTCCAAACAGGTCCTAATGAAATAACGTCAAGTTGTATAATGTTTACAAAGCTAGTACATCAACCGTCAACATGTGGCTAGCGACATTCGCACATCTGCTCCACTTCCATTAACGTATCCTGTTCTCGAAAAACACGAGTTTTTGTTCGTTATGTCGTAGCTGCGTAGAAAATTGTAATCATAAAGAAATAAATCGAAGTGCATCCAATGAGTGCTCTCGGCGACAACAAAACAGCGTCCACACAAATATAGCGCATCGGATAAGAACTCTTTTTCTCGTAACGACAGCACAGCAAATAATGTATTGCAAATTCAAACTTATCATGACGCATTAAGGTTTACAATTAAACGGGATCCCAGGCGGATCGCGCCGCGCTTGCTGCCGCGGCAATTAGGAAGTCGTTCATTAGGGTCCCTAAGTTTCGCAGACGGGGGGGTACCACGTGACGTCACGCGCTATCGGCCTAGTTCACTGCACTTGTCTCGGAATAAATAAAAAAAATGAACCCAACGTCAATTTGATATGCCAGCCGCTTTTAAAGTACACGCGATGACACATCTCAACTTTTCTTAACGGGACTTCATTTTTTAAACTTTTTCATTACCGCTTTAGATCTAAATTAACCAATCAACTATGGTGTTAAATATAACAAACCTCCCGAAACATACATCACGTTAGCGGTTAGACGTACTCTCGAAAAACAACCCCTCCTGACTCAGTTCGCAGTCGGTTAAAAAGTAACCTTTATTCTGGGACACGCGAGGCGCCGTGAGTGACAGAGACGGACGACGACTCAAAATAAATAGATAAGGATGCAAGACGCGGTGCATCTGTCATGTAACAAAAACAGGGTCGTGGAATTTCGGGACGTCTCAGCGACATGTGCTTGTTTTTTACGTTCATTCAGCGTTTAACTTTTGTAATCCTGTTAAAGTTTGAAGTTGGCGGTGAAGTTTATCCTTACTATAAATGCGAAAGTGTGTCTGTCTTATCTGTTTAGTTCTTGACGCGGAGGAAGCTGAAGCGACAAAAATTGAGACTAATAATAGTTTTCATCCTGAAAAATGTACGGTTCTATGAGATAAAAACTTTGGCGCAACAAAATTATGTATGCAGATAAGCTCGAAACTTTATACCATCTACGCAGAGCGCTTTTTTTGGAAGTCGTTTAATAATAACCTACTTTACGTGTCGCAATCGGTAAAATCTGCCATGTGGCACGCGCCTACCACCTGTCTGTAACAGGGCAGCAGCGCCGGGCAGGTGGCTCATAACTGTCCCCGTGATGTATTAATTTAATAATTCGCCACTTGTCACTGGCCAATTTTCGACATCGACAGTTTTTTTTCATCTGATAGAACCTTTATGTCCACTACATAAGGACCACTTTCCAAGGGATAATTAAACCGAACTTGACAGTCCAGTATAAAGTTGTCAGTAAATGACAGTATAATTGGGTGAATAAGCGCGTATTAATTTATGAAATAATCGGAAGGCATATATTTCTTCCTGGTCTTAAATACTTTACATTGCTGTTTAATGATCAAAATGCTATAGGTGAGCTTTAAAATACTGTATCCACAATCATAAATTACAGACTACAGAGAAATAAGAGCAAATTTCAAGAAAATAGTTCGCCACTTGCCAGAGCGAATATTGAATAGGATATAGTCGAAACTTCGTATACTGGGTGAGTAAAAGTAATGGTTAGTAAGTTTCCATTATAACATAGATTTAGCTGTAAGAGTAGCAGGGCTAAAAATAAAATAAAAATGTTCTGTTAAAACTCCTGTTACTGGGGCCTGTATAAAATTCAAAGTACAAAATCCTGTGCTATATCTATATTCTATATATTCATTCTCAAGCGGAAAAAATTGTACCCCTTTTTACGTAAATAAAACGCTACGCAGACTACAACACACACACTACAGTATTTTGACATGATACGATAATCATACACAAAATACTCTTGTTTATGGTCTGTGATTTTTTAGTAAAATGTGATGGCCTGGTAACAAGATCTTTATGCCAAATTGAAGTCTGTGATTGAATTGAGACTGAATTATAATTTTAATAGGTCCTCTACACGATGGATTTAAATGTTTATGGTTGAATTTCTACCACAGTGCGACCTCTAGTGTATGATAATTCAGCTAAATTAAAAACGACTTCTTAATGTTAACAAAACTGTAAATCAAGGTGATCTCTTATGTAGGCAGGTGTAGATCGCTACGAAGATCTCACGACGAAAGCGTGATTTATATCATTAATTAACTTATCTAAATCCAATCTAAAATAATAAACCTATTAGAATATATTAAGAAAAACATATTGTGCGTGTGACCTCTTCCATACTAATACTAATGTGTAGCTGTCTGTTACCTCAAAATGTTTAAATTGTTATACCTTGCAAACCGGGAAAAGTATGCAATAGTTTTTATTGTGACAAAATGTACAGTTTCTGTGTGTTATTGCAAAAAAATTATGTAATAGTGTCTTTTGAAAGAACGAAGTTACGGGCAAAATATATAGACTTTTTTATGGAAACGTGCAAACTGTAAGACTGAAGTTAGTCTCAAGTTGTTTTGGAAACTTTTGAGACGACCTTCGTCTTGCTGGAATGCCCACAAGCTTAAATTTGACATCACACAATAACATGAATTCTTTGTTTGGATGTTTGTCGCAGCCAGCATGACCGGAGACACTAGGGCCTTACAGAAAACCAGCGATTTTATAATTCCGAAATTATGCTATTTAGATCTAACGTGAATAATTATAGGATACATTTTATTCTCACTCATTTACCGCAAGCAAAGCTGCGGGTAAAGTTATACCTTACACGTGTATTTGTAGGCAATTCTCATTTTAAACGTTTTGTAAACACATTTTGACATTTTATTTAAAATTTTTTGACTAGCCTGCGAGTTGCGACTAGTGTGACCAGTTTCGTTAAAAAAATCGTTAATGTCACCGTAGTTCGAAATTCAAATGTTTGAATGAATCATATAGACATTTTAAATTTAGATCTTATAACATTCTGTGTAAGCTTCAAATTGCCATTCCAAATGACATGACCGTTCAAACAACATATTCGTTAACCGTTGCGTTTCCCATACAGTTGGCACCTGGTGTTCTGAACTACGTGTATTATTGTTCAAGTTACACATTTGTGGTGTACGCACATTTATCTGAGCCGAACGAGCCGAACGTGGCGGATAGGACATCGAAACCCGGATCCAATTTTCAAAACCCGGGTAAACGGTACTTTAATATTTTATATATCGATTTTCTGCTACTCCAGTACTCAGTATAAAAGAATGAGAAAATTAAAAAAATGGCTAAAATAAAAAGTTTCTTTAATGTTTGCTCAAAGTATATAGAAACTTCATAAGTTTCAGAAACTTTACGTGCTACTATTGCGTTTTGGATAGCGTTTATTGGGTGTCGCGTGAAGTTTCCGAATCCGAGTCGAAGCAGGGTCTAGGTTACTAATATGCACCACGAGGAGATTGAAAGAGAGCCAGTTGACGGACCTACGTCATTTGGTCGGAATATGTAAAATGCATGTAAGTAGTGATCGGTCGGCTGAGTTCGACATAACCCGCCCAAATTATTTAGATGTGCGATCTGTATCTTTTTCAATTTCTCTGATTGTACATTCATGTATGATCCATGATGAATTTTATTAATACAGCGGCGGTTTTAGGACTTACTTTCTCGCAAAAAAATCTAATCAGATTAGTGTGTTGAATTTTAAGATTTTTAATAAGATTAATATTTTACTATTATATGATGAATAAACATGAAGACAATTTACACATGCTTAGATTATACCCTCGTGTGAAATCGACCTTAGCGTAAGGGCGATTCATGCCAGCTGCGTTTGCCGTTAGTCGCGTGAGCTATAGTTATTGGGCTAATAAAACAACAGTTAACTAGCATAGTACTTAATAATTTGTTAATAACGTGTTAACACCTATATTCACAAT
The DNA here is from genome assembly GCA_026546445.1 of Cyclargus thomasi. Classification (NCBI taxonomy): domain Eukaryota; kingdom Metazoa; phylum Arthropoda; class Insecta; order Lepidoptera; family Lycaenidae; genus Cyclargus; species Cyclargus thomasi. The sequence continues at coordinate 14,079 of JAOTAV010002363.1, read as the reverse complement.
TATATATATTTTTTAAATGGAACTTTATAGTAAAACAAGATGATGCCCGCAATTCCGTTGCGGTTCCGGGATAACAAGAATCCTTTGTCCTTTCCCGGATTTGAAAGCATTTTTGGCAAATTGGTTCAGTACTCAAGACGCAAGAATGAAAGTCGGGATATTAATGCTTAGACATTTGTAGTAAAGTTCAATCAATAATAATAATTAATAAAATAATCAACGTCCTCTGATATTTCCAAGGACTCCAGGAAAAAAACTACGATTTCGATGCTACTAACATTTTCCTCAAGTGTATACCGTAGTTAATTAATAAAAATATATACGAATGATGATGATTTTATATGTTTTTCTCACACATAAATTACATTAATGTAGCACTACTTCCTATGAATCATACAAATAATATGACTTATTGTATATTCGTAATCTGTACGGACGTCGGGTTATCATGTACGAATTACGATGTAAACTAAGGTATTACTATTTATAAAATGTCTTATAGAGAAATATTACGAAACTATATGCCCCGGTAAACTTTGTAAAAACTAGAAGACTTCCACGATTATTTTAAGACTAAAAATACCCAAATCGGTTTAGCAGTTTTAGCGAGACAAAAAAAAAATCTATCCGCGCAGGGAAATTTCAGGAGAATTCAATAAAATTGTAAGAATCAAATGTTATCAGAATCGATGCTTTCAAAAGCCTCAACAATATTTTTTCTCTTTTCAATAATTTATACTCGTCTCATTTTGCTACACAAATAAAAGTTATGAATAAAAAAAAGCTGTCGCAAGTACGGTCATTAAAAACGACGCATTGTGAAGGGTAATTTACAAACAGCGCTTAAACTAAAAACTGCATTCACATTTGCACTTTTAACAAAAGAACGTATCTGTATTGTAAAACTGCCCTTTGTTAAAAAAAGACCGGACAGCGTTAAGTTTGAAATTCCAGTTAAACTCCTACCTGCTCCTGCATCCCTGGCAACACTATCTAGTGCCGTTTCGACTTAATTATTTCGACATTATCGTTTTCGACCTTTGAGTATTTAATTTATTTCGCTAAATAAGTTTTTATATCGATGAGTGACGTTAAACCGTGTAAAAAGTTAATCTGGGCTTAGGACATTTGTGTTGATAAAATCCTTTTCGAGCGATCAATGGATGAATTCTTAAAAAAGTTACATCGTATTGAGAAACCTCTTCCTTTTTGGAAGTCGGTTAAAACTGTTAGAATTGAACGCCACGCTTTAAGAAACAAAATTGTTGACGTGGAACTATTTAAAAAAATATTAAAAAAATCTCGTTTTTTTTTAATTTTGAAAATCGGTTCAATTTCTATAAAACTTGCAGCAGTATTTCTGTCAACCGAATTTCTGCGACTAACTTACAAAATTACCCTCGTGTGGCTTTACTCTTAGAAACATTGATGTTGGCTATGTTACGCTACTGTATAAATTTTATAATACATTATATTATGTTTTGTTAATTTTGACGCAGTATTTTGGCAAACTCTAAATTGTAGTATTAGCGCACTTTAGAGTTAAATGAACCTTATGCCACCGTGATAGGGGCGTTCACCCCGGCCTTGGTGCAAAATTTAAAAACATACATTGTAAGATGAGACGACTGGGACTTACCCAAAGACATGCAAGGTTAAGTAAGTGCCTATTGTACGTAAGCTCATAGGCTATGTTCGTCATAGATAATTGTAAAGCTTTTTTATATGAAACTAAGATCTGCCCGCAGATTTGATGCCCCTGTTCAGTATTCACACTTATGCGCAGTTTCAAGTTTCTAGATCGAAGGGTGTGGCTCGAGTGTTATCTATTCAGTTATTTGCCTTTCAATCTAATAATATAAAGCTGAAGAGTTTGTTTGTTTTTTTTGAACGCGCTAATCTCAGGAACTACAGAACAACTTATCGGAATTGAAAAAATATTTTTGTGTTGGGATAGTCCCTTTATCGGGGGAAGGCTATTAGGTTATATACATCACGCTACGATCAATAGAAGCCGAGCAGTACTTAATATGGGACTGAAAAAAAACTTTAAATGTTATACAAACCTGCTGAAAATCTTGTATTGAGGCGGTCGTAAAAAACCCATACTTTTAGTTGTAGGTCTACTGTTGTGGTATTTAATTTGTGATTGTGAGTTGTATTTCAGGAAGACTATTCTCTCAAGTCAGTCTTAGCCACGACAGTCACAGCTTCATATTTAAACAGAGTTACAATGAAACGACTCGCTTCTTGGATTTGTGTGGACCGGAGTGTCTCCTGACTATGCCTAAAGTTTGTTTGTGCACAAGCTAGTAGTTTAGTCCGTAGTGAGCAGGGCAGCAACGGCGGGGAGGAGGTCGCGCGTAGTGGGTGGCGAGCGCCGCGACTCGTGTAAGCCGATATTTCCCCCGTGAAAATGTTCAATGGCCGGTGTCGTGTTGCGCTGCGTGTCGTCAGCCTTTAGATTTTCGATGCTGGTACATTATTTCGCGTCATTAATTATTGTGTACGGTTTTTGCTCTCGTAAGCCACCTGCCGCCGCAATTAAATTCACTCGTTCACCTTCGTATCGAAATCCTCGCGGAAAGGGTCCGAGTCGCGACGTTTTTGTCGACGGCGGCACTAGCTTGGAGCGGCAGCTGGCGGAAAGCCGCCATCTGTGGAGCGGTGCGCCGGAAAGCGTTTTTGTTTTTCGAAACGCTTTAATATTTTGATAATGTATGCAAATGTTCGGCTGAGCGACAGTTGCGGCACGCGTCGTCGTCAGTCGTCACACACGACGACACCCGACCTGACACAATTCATAATTATTAATATATTTTTTAATGTTTGTAATTTAAGTACGACTTTTTTTGCTGTGTTGATTCGTTAATATTTTAACGAATTTTAAATAATGTTTACGTAAATCACATTCGACAACGACCGTCAATGGACAAACTACCAAAATTAATATTGGTATCTATTATAATTAAAATTACCTTATTTACATCATTCGCATTTGTCATGTATCATAATTGGTTTCTATGACATAATTTATTATTAAATTAAAACGTCACCCAAAGCATGCTAAAATATTTTGAGTGTAAAAAAAATGTTGAAACTACATCTGCCGCTCGCACCTGCCGTGTTTTTACATCTGAGATCGCGCCGCCTGATAATTTCTGTTCGCCTGGTACCTTTTAAAATTATTTCCACCGTTAACCATACCTCGAGAACAATATAATAAATAACCTGCTTTCAATAATGCACCTTTTACATCCATTATGACAGCCGAAACCTCGGGGGCTTTCGAAAACACGTTACCATTTTGGCTGTAATTGAATATGAAATAATTTCCGAATGAAGAAGGAATAAGGTAATATTGTTAATAATTACGAAAACAAATAAGTTACGATTCGTTACTTTTGGGAAATATTTTATTAAACCGTACCAAACCGTCTAACAATTAAACTGCGCAAACCATACATTTTCAAGGAAAGCTATCAATGTTCTTGATAGGACCTCCCAATGGCTCCATCTCAATTAGTTATGAAAATAATTTCAGAGGTATAATCAGACGAGGTAATAGATATGCAGACACTGTCGAAACATATTCTCATACACAGAGTACATAATATTTGGTATGGATTGAATTATCGAACTTACGAAGTAGCTGAGAAGTTATAAAACTTTCGATGGACAATAAAATCGATCGCAACAAAACCGAAGCCGGTATCGTCTACGAAAGCGAGAGCTGCACGGGCGCATTCCTTTATAATAGTCCTTCTCCTTAGAACTGAGACGGGCAGCGACTTTTTACCGTGGAAAATCCAGGTATTACTTTGTAAATTGCATTAATGTAATCATAGGCGACAGAGCTTAAAAAAATACTTTAGTATCTATAGTTTTTTCTGTTGTCTATGGTATTGACAAGCTACACTCCTCAAATTCCCCTGCAGGGTTGGCGATGTCGTAGAAATACAAAGAATTAAAAAAAAAACTGACATTTCTGAGACAAGCTGACAGATGACGTTTGTCGTTCTGCCACTTTTCGGTCGCCATGCTAACGTCGCTGATTCTGTCCAGGGCTAGCATAGCGTCAGTAGCAGTACGAAAGTACAGACAAACTGACATATTTCCTTTGTGCATCCGTCACTTTGTCTATCTTGCTGTTATGTAGAAAGAAACACTTTCTCGGTTGCTATGCTAGGGCCGCTGGAGAAAAGTACCCTTCTGATTCCTGACGCAGTCGGTTAACTCTGCTATTTTATGTTCCCCGTGTAACATGTGAACCAAATGACTAATGTGGTCGAGCGATTTTTCAATAATTGGCGGCGGTCAGCGTTTCTCGGAAGAAGTTTTTTCTTTATTACATCGGTCGATCTCCTTTTGTGACCACAACACAAATGTATACAGTAGTGTAACTTTAATCAAATTCGTACAACACATTTTCTTGATTCTATATTGCGATTGTAATGTATCGTTTCATATTATATTCAGTCAGTCAATATTGAAAATACTGTTCTCGTTAAACAAGTCAAACGTTTCGCGATGTGTCCGTAGGTTAGAAAATTCTAAAGCACTCCATTTTGTTGAATCAAACAAGAAACAAAGCTCTTATGAAGCAATTTTAAATATGAGCAATGGTTTACGAAAAAATTCAATTCTGTTCTCTAATTTGCTCTCTATTCAGGCAGTCAGCAGTGTATTGTGCCACTACACAGTACACTGCTGAATGCACTAATGTAGTGCAAAGATGGTCTACTGTATATTATTTATGCTGTACCCTTTTTTTTCGATATTGTTTGAACTTTCGAAAATAACCATCAAGATTTTATACATAACACAAATATTCATAAATGTGTATTTTTGTTTAGCCGACTAGGACGAAGCGAAAAGAGGGTAAAGATTTAATGACTTTAAAAATAGGTTTGATTGTTTGGCATACCTTAACTACTAAACCGATTTTAATATCGTTTACACTTTTAATATGTCAGCAAATAACTTTATCCCTATGTGTCGTTTGGTGTTCGATATACAAATTATAGTGGCATTAGTAGTGGGTTTGAACCCACTTCCCGTAATTATCGAGTGTGGGAACCAGGGTCCCACTGTCAGGGTCTCAGTACCCAGCTGTCTATTCGCCTAGCAAGGAAACACCGGTAACGCTGTAAAAACTTTAGTGTATAAATAAAGTTAAAAAATATATTAAATAATAAAAAAAAAGTTTTAAGTAGGTAATAGGTGTACAATTTTTCAACCGTGGTGTCCGAATTGTTATTAAAGTGGCATACTGTAAGTTACACAAAATCGCTAGAATTATTTACATTGTGTAACAAAAATGTCACATTCTGTGCTTTACAAAACTCTCGAAAGCTAAAGCACAAAGCTTTCGAACTTATAAAGAAATCTGAAATCAAATCTACCAAAAATTTTTAAACATTTTTGCATGTTGGTCAATATGTGTACAGTCGCGAATATTTGTGTACAGTGAGTTAATGTACAGCCGAGCGCGAAAGTGTTAAGTACTGATTATCAGGAGTATAATTGATTTTCGGGAGTTGCAATTTTTTTTAAAAAATTAAGGGTGCGCATCATTTACATTTTACGCGTACAATTAACAATAATTGAAGATAATATTTACAAGATATACGAAAATACACTTAGGTATGAGCTTTTAGTTATACTTTATATCAAGCGATTTCGAATGAAGGGTATAGTTTCATCAGACGATCAGAAGCTATATATATAAAAAGGGGCCAGTTGAAAAGTAAAAGAGTTCTAGGAAAAATATTAAAACATTTGTGGGAAAGAGCAGATACGATCTTTTTGACTGTCGGCGTTTCGTTTCGACATACCTGCGACACAATATGATATTTATTGCTATTGTCAGATACCCAAATGAGGATATAAATTAAGTTTTCTTGGTGGTCTTTTAATTGGAAAATATTTGCAAATTTCACAACAAAGAACTCTAATTCACTTACGTCATTCGAAACACTTTGAAGTTTTGCGATATAAAAAATACGTCGAAGATTATTGAAGAAGGAAGAAGCGGATAACTAACATTTTCAACCATCGAGTATATACTAATTTTTTTACAAACCTTGTAACTTTCCTATTTTGTTATCTAGCAAGCGTATCTAGTTATACATCAAACTCAAATTGTTTTAATTTCAAATATTTTTTTAGGCCCGAAAGCATCCATTAACGCAAAAATCCGGGAGTTTTTAAAATGTTAGTTATCTGCTTCTTTCACTTATGTCTTCAATTTAAATCTCTTTCTGTTTTTAAACCCGATTAAATAGAAAACTAGCGGACTCGATGGACTTCGTTTTTGGTTTGTGAATATTCTCAAATCAAATCGATCCAGTTCAGATTCTCATCCATTCTCAATAAAAAATGTTATCCAAATCGATCCAGTCGTTTGGGAGAAGTTCAGTGACAAACACAAGAAGAATAGGAGAATTTAAAAATATAAATTAGTTAATATTAATTTGTTGTGCAAGCATCTTTTAATTTATATATAGCATGTTATGTGTGACTAAAGATCAAAATCGATGTGCTATCGTGAAGTCCAAAACAACCTATTAAAATTCATAAATGTATCAAAATATCTTAACCGTGAAACGAATTACATTAGTATGGTGCGTCATAAAATACTTATGTTGTTTAACGCTTTTACCTTATGGTCCCCTATTACATTTTATACATCGTGTAAACTTTGTATAATGGTGTTATATCATTTGCTATGAAGCATATGGCACTGAATCACCCATGTAATATACAAAAGGGTCCAAAATTATGTTGGAAAAATCATCAAAACAGACCGGTATATTTCGCATAATTATAATATATCCGGTATGTCATTAACATATCAACATAATTAAAACTTAAAACCGATTTTACTAGTTCATTAACTTTTGTCATTTACAGTTGATACCAGATCAAAGATTGCCGCAACATGTTACATATACCTAGATATTAGGGATACATTGGCCTTAAGGAATTATGTTTTAGCGTGTACTAAAAATTAGAAATAATTAAAATCCTATCCTATTATTTATATTTCAAACGTGAAAGTTTGTTTACTCATTTTGGCATCAGTAACGGCAAAACTACCGAAAGGATTTAAACACAAGGAGCTTTAACACATAGAGAGACAATATCACACTTTATAACAATTTCAGGTCTTCAATTTGCACACAATTTATTAACAATAAACACTCGTGTATAAATCCCATCGTGCTTAGTTACTTACCAAGAAGAGACGTAAAACATTTTACTGCCTAGTCTATTTTATTCGTCATGGTCATATAACTCCACAATCAAATTAAAACATAAACTTGAGCAATAGATGATAAAACTAAAAAAAAAACTATAAAATTTACAAATTAAATCTTGATCAACGTAAAATATTCGAGAAGTGGACCACCGCGATTCGACCGACCAAAGTCACTTACAAGTAACATTGTTTGACCACCGGCTAAGCCCGAGATAGGTATAACACGCCAAAATATGAACTTTATTTTATCAAGATCTTATTATCGCGAAGTTGAACGATCAACGTCGACGCTTGTGAGAGGAGATTCTTAATTGAAGTACAAAAATCGCTACACTTCGATCTCGTGAATGCAGAAACGATTGTTTACGCGGGTGTGTGATGCCCGCTGCCATGTCATTGCACTCGAGCCTCTTCTTATTTTGTTACGTTTACCTCTATGTTTTATTGCTTCGTTATCATGAAAATCGCATTAGCTGATGCACTTTCTGTCGAAAAAGTAATTAGCTTGATTTATTGGTATCAAGTTGGAGAGGTGACTCCAGTGACCCAGACGCCCGAACCTTGAACTAGATCGGGCAGATCACAGACATGGCAACACTGGGCAAAAAACGGTTCGCCGTATTAACTCAGACGTATCATTATCTTATTATTATAATATACTAATATTAGCCCGCGGCGCAGCCTAGAGCGTTAACTAAACGATGCACACGAATTAAATGCGCCTGATTGTGTTTTTGTAAGTGGAATATGATTTTAATCAAGATTTTTATAAAATGATTCCGATTATTAAACAAAAACATTGAGACTGTGGGACCTACTTGATTTGACCAGAATGTTTATTCTACCTGAATCTATGCAAGCTCTATTTTGTACTACACTAATTTCATTTTTCTCAACTTAATTCGCGGGTGTTTTTTTTTTCAAAAGTTCTCTAAAAGTACATCAGAGTTCACAAACGTAGTACCGTTGTAACTGCACAAACCTCGAAATATAATAAATTGACACATTCAATATAACGGAACAGGGCAAATTCTAAATCATACATTTTTTGTGTGGGTTTCGTGTGTGACGTCAGTTGCATCGGGGGTCAGGTAAACCGATCCTCGGGTCGCATAAAAAACAAGGATATCAATCTTAATCACCCGTTACCTCAAATATTAACCCAGCATCCTTCATTCTGTCTGCAAAGTTTGCCGACTCATAAATCGACTTTTGGTTATTACTTGTTAGTTATTAGCTTAGATGTTTCCCACGAATTTATTTGCACCGAAATACATGTACCAATAATTATGTGTTTGAATTTTTGGAGACTATACTGTTTCATTGTTGTACCGAGGCCTCCTCTAAGGTCTTTCTTGCTAGTTCAAGTGTTTGGATGTATTTGAACTCGATGTTAAATGTACGGATTTGTATAACGGGGGAAATTAAAAGAGAGCCAGTTGACGGACCTACGTTATTTGGTCGGAATATGTCATTTCCATGTAAGTCGTGATCTGACGGCTGAGTTTGACATCACCCGACCAAATTACTTAGATCTACCATCACTTTCTGTTTTAACTTCTCTGATTGTACAATTTGCCTATGACGTTCAGAATCTGATATACAGATTTCTTTTAGGTGTTACCTTTGTCCAAATTCCTTGGAGGCTTAAACGTGACATCAGACAATTGCATTTAACAACTCTTATGTCGGCCAATCAGCCAGTCGATTTATCTTATCTAAATCTACCTATTTGTTTAATATTCATATTTCTGACCGTAACAGTATAATAACAGGCTTCGTGATTGTGTTCAGTAATTATGAATTACAAAAAGCACGGAGGTCCGTTGGTAAAAAACTGCCAAGTATTTCGTCCAGCAATTAACCTATCATGTATTATTTAGTGTTGAAGGTCTCGTAATAGATACTGACGATTAATGTTTGGAATTGACGCTGCCAGAAATTGGGAGCTTTAATTCCAAGAACGATCGATAGCTTAGCAACATTTTCGCTATGACTATTCTCAACTCTCCAAATTGGATGACACTGCTAAAACTTTTATCGACTAATTTGCTATCGTTATGAAGCTTTTGTTAAAGGTTAGCTTTTGTTAAAGGTACTTAATCGATTAATATTTTTGTTATTTTCTGTTTTAATACACTTTTTAGCAGCATGTTATTGCGAACCGTAATAAAATTACTTATTTATATTATGAAGTTCGTCTTATTGTATACCTCTCTAGGATAACGTTGTAAATTGTCGAAACTACAGTACTCGTCTACCGTAAAAAATGTCGAAACTGCAAGCAAGACTCGTTTACTGTGAAATGATCGAACACACAGTTTTTATTACGATTGCAATTTTGCGGCGTGCCTTTATGTGTATTGATCTTAAGAGCTTCGAGATTTATCTTATATATTTTACTAACACATTTTGTTATATAACACGATTGTAGATATAAACTCTTGAGATTCTACAGACATATCTAATAATATAGTATTATATTACACATAGTATCTTTATATACGTTGTAATAAGGCAACAGAAACAAAAAGTGGTACAACCTGCTCTACGCTCCCACACATCCACGGCTTCTCTATTGCGGTGACATAGACCACTTCATCCGATATCTTCGAGCTTATGCGGTTCTGGTATCATATATATTTCTCAGCATAAATATAAAAGCAACACCAATTTCTGCAGGTCTGTCCTTTGTTTTAATGTCAAGTGAAGTTCATGAGTCTGATTGAATTGCGAAAAAATTGCCAAATTATTGTCATAAATGAAGCCCTACATGGTACTTACTTTTAATGTGTTTCGCAAACTGCCGAACCCACAGGAAGTGGCTGGTAAGCTGAAAAGTTATATAAATCTGGCCGATCTGATATTTAGGGTTGCCGTGTTCTCTATTGGACTAATTTAAATTTTTCTTCAATAATTCTAACTAACCATTTATAACACTTTACAACGAGGCAACGGTATGCTTCAAAAAAATGTCGTTATGCCATGTAGTATGTTAAGAGCTTAAATCGTAATAAACTTATGAATAATTCACGTGTCTGGCAACCCTGAGCGTGCGTACGCGCATCCGCCGCCGCGGACGCAAACTCCTTTGTCCGCCGGATGTCTTGCGGTCGCACGCAATTTCACAACCTCTGCACTTTATGCGCGCTTGGTACATTTTAATTTTGTATACATGTTTTCATATACAAAAAAATCTAAGACAGTGTCGTCGTTATTCGGCACTGACTGACATATTTTTAATTTACTAAATCGTGGGCAATCCTGTTTAATTGGCTTCTTCGATTTTTTTCACTCATAAGTCGCAATAACTTAACTAGTTTTACGTTAAATATGATAACTTTATGCCACATTCTAAACAAGTACTCGTAGGTACGAAAGCCTAGGTTGATATGACCGCAGAGGTCGAGCTTATATTAAGCTGCTTTAGTTCAACAATACGATTATGTCCTCTAGACGTAACGATCCCACGACATCGATCTGATGTCATACAGACTTTGTTTTAATTTTTAACTCATCAACATAACAGCTGCTCATTCTGCTCTACGTTGACCAATGATAAAGAAACTAAAAAAAAAATCAAATGATCTAAATATTTCTTTTGGGATATGCCCTATATTAATTCCTTATTATTCAACATTAATAAAACTTACTAGTTACTTGCACTGTTTGCACTATATTTACTGTTATTTATTTTATAAACAATATACGACCGGCTGCGAACTACATTATTTCCCGAGAATCATTAAAATTTAACTAAATGCGCTTTGCCTTGTTGATATTCCTAGGCTTTTTGACATTATATTGCTAAGCTTTATCAATAAAATATTTTTCACAAACAGCTCACTATTAAACGATTAGTTATGTGTCAATATTACTTGTACGTCTTTGCTTTAAGACTTGGAAATATTTTAAAGCAATTCTATGTTGACAAATAGGTCCTATTAATAAAGTCGGGTTACAAGCTGAGAACAGGGGCTTTCTTACCTATTTATCAAACAATATTTCGCCTTTGTTAAGACTCGTTGCCAACGGAACGTCCTCGAAAAGGCAAGAAAGGAACTGGATTTTCGTCCCTAACGCCCTTCGGGCTGTTTGTAACGGTACGCGGGTCACATACCCGCCGTTGTCATTTCGACAGCTAATGCTACCAAGAGCACATAATTTATAAGGAGCCAAGCGCTTTTTCGCCGACGTCTGGGAATCCAACAAAGAGACGTTTGAAATTCCGCGTGTATTTTCGTGGACTTCGAAATCACCAGAATTCATAGACCACCTCATCAATAATAGATGTAAATTTTAGAATAGCAGTCGGCGCGACTGATGTTGGGACCCGTGACCCACTTGTGGCGAATTCTCAGTTTCGGTTCGACCGTTGCATATTTACGACCCAAACTGACCGACAACCGTCGTAAAAGATCGGATTTTACTTCTTATTGTTCGCGAAATCTAATTGAAGCGGGACCGGCCCGCCGCGGCATTTACGTTTTTTTAATTTTACTGCCCAGGGTACTGAGTTATGTCTCCGTGGTAATGACGAGCGAATACCTACCTTTTTATCGTTGTACATTATATTATGTTCATGATCTCTGCCCGTCCGGGCGAATTATCCACACATATTGTATCTGCGTGTACCGATATTGAAGCAAAAACGAGTAAACTATTGTAACTGCCAAAACCGATGTTTATAAAATATTATTGTAGTAACTTCAATTTTAAGGCCTTTCTTCTTGTAGAGTCATCATGATTAACCATTATCACTACCACGATTGTGAGACTGTCTGCAGCATGCCTGTTTATCGTTCGTGAAACATAGCTTTTATTATTGTTTTTATAAATAATATATATTCCTTACAAGTAACAACGATTTTCCTTTCAATGTTTTGATAGAATATGAATAGGACATTCTAGAACATGTTTCGATGATATTTTGCCCCGTAGTAAATTTAAAATGGTGTCAATATCGTCGGCATAAGGTTTATCCGGAGGTAGAATAATTCTGAATAGTTAGTGGTTGTTATTCTTTGAACGTTTGTCACGTTGTACATCGGAAACGACGGACATTGGAAATCGTGATGTGATATAGAGATTTGATAGATAATAACAAATATATTGTAAGTATATTACTATGGCGTCCTTTTAAAAGTTACGGGGCCGATTTATGTAGCAAAGTTTAACTTTGAGTTTTAGACTACATTTTGTGGAGCAAAGTGGTAAATTGTTGTAAAATTTGGTTAATTTGTATGGTTGTAACAATTTCAAATAATTTACCAGCTCACTTCTTAAATTTACCAGCAGAAATGGAAAATAACAATTTGCCTTAGGCAAACTCTTTGTTATGGATTCAAGTTTTTGAGATCAAAAAAGTTTAAAGCAAGACTTTAAAACTTGGGACATACCATGAGGTAGATCTCGGAAAAGAGATCTCGGTTTTCAATTTTTGAATTAGCACGCCATGAACAATATATCTGTCTATAATTCTCTCGTCAAGTAACTTTCACCTCCTATAAGACCCTAGGTGTTCAAGGAATAGTCAGTTTATCAACAATCGTTCGGAATTCGCATCTCAATGTGTTTGTAATGTTTACACAAACACTAACTTTTTATTTATTGTCTGACGTGTTTAAACAGCCAAGAAGCACATTCTTTGAGTATCAGTCAAGACATCTATGCTAATAATATAAAGGCTAAAGAGTTTGTTTGTTTGAACGCGTTAATTTCTGATCGAAATTGAAAAAAAATGTTTTGTTAGCTCATTTATCGAGGAAGGCTATAGGCTATACAACATCACGCTACGACCAATAGGAGCCAAGCATTATTAAAAAATGTTGTAAAAACGGGATAATTCATAAAGTTTCACGCGGACGTAGACGCGGACAACAGCTAGTTTAGTATATTTTAATAATATGTAGACTTTCAATAAGTTTTATGTAGAGCTGTCTACACTGCTAAAGGTTTACTTATTTTTTATTAACTTTTAAAAAAATTATGTTTTTTGGACATCGTCACTACCTACTTAATATGTTGCTCTAATCTCTACCTAGGTACTTATTATTATTTCTCACCTTATAAAATTTTGACGAAAATTATTTTTTGTAACTCTATTTTAGAGCCTTACGATAAATTATATATCACTCAATACAATCTAAAAAATGTTAAATATACTCCTTTATCCTTCTTTATATCATCATCAACTATGTATATTATGTTGTCTCTGGCTCGTGTCTGTCTGCTGCGTGTATTGATTACACACGACATCCGTCTGGTTCAGTCGAGAATAAGACGTCTTCTTCTTTTTTATTGGCTTTTTAGATTGTCCTTAAATTAAGTATCTGGCCATAAGTTTCGTTTTATTTTTTTTCGTTCATTATTCATAATCCCATAACGATTCTTAAGACCTAGATAGTATGCCTACCAGCTACTTGAAGATAATAATAAAGTATTACTTTTATTTGTGAACAGTAAATTACACCTGGGCAAAATAAGCAGTAATGTCCAATAAGAACTCGTTTTCTTATTGCGTCTGCGAATGGCGAGATGTAGTTATTAATGAGTTTTTCTCTTTTTTCCAGGTAAATGCGAGATTGCGTGGCGAATCGCTAGTAGCGAGCGGTAACAGTGAGTAGCTAGCGAGTAGTGACTGACCTAGGCCACTAACACTCTCCTCTAGCGCCGAATTACCGTAACTACGCCGGTGATCGTTTCCGGCGCCTGTGACGTCACCGCCGTCTGTCCCCGCCCCCCCCGCCCCCGCGCCGGCCCCCCCCCGCGCTCCCGGCGCCGGCCGGGGGGCCCCGGCCCGGGGGGGGGGGGGT
>JAOTAV010002343.1:0-33271 GCA_026546445.1 Cyclargus thomasi | reverse complement strand
AGGTAAAAGATGGACCCGTGCGAGTTTCTTACGCCGGTTCTTCTCGCCGGGTTAGTTCCCGAACCGGTGGTAGGCACAATAGTCTCGATGTTCAGAAAGTGTACTTAAAGTACTTATTTTGAATAAAAAGATTTTGATTTTTTTTTTATTTTGAACAAGAAGTGGTGCAAAGTTCCCTAGTCGTTACAAAAACTACTACTTGTAGTATAAGCATGGCGTATAACTTTCAATAGAGTAACAAAGATTAATAAATCTGGCATCTATATATTAATATGCGAGCGGAAAACTTTGTACCCCTTTTTACGAAAGACGCGTAGACTGAAAAGCATGAAATTTCTCGCAGTTTATAGTTGATATGGAGGAGGAGCGTGGAATACCAATATTATTTTAAAATATGCTCTAATTTTGCATATTTTTAATAAATAACGCTATGCACACTACAACACGCAAACTATAATATTTTGACATGACACGATAATCATACACGAAACACTCTTTGGTCTATGGTTGAAGTTTGTTTTTTTTTTTAATTTTTGGCCTGGTAACCGAGACCTTAATGCCAAATTGAAGTCTGTGATTGAATTGAAAAATATTTATGGCCAAATTTCGACCACAGGACGGCCTCTAGTATGCTATAATTCGTTTGGATAGCACGATCACTGTGCAAGCATCCACACAATTGTTCGTCATACTTTGTTAACGAGGTGACTAAAGGCAGCTAAAGTCGACCTTACATACATACACCACAGACGACGATCACCGAACAGAGCTAAGTGAGCCTTCAACACGATCATTCTCGCATATCATCGCTTGCAAAAATTTATTGTTTAATTATTTGTAAATTGTAATTGTAATTTTAAGTTAACTAATGTGATTGAGGTTACCCGTTTTAGTTAACCGTAAATAAATACATACATATAATAAAACAGTAAAATTGGCGTGTCTGTACAATTAATATTTTTACAAACTGATCAATGGAGGGCTTAGGAACAGTAACAGAATACAAATCTACAAAAAAGAGTTGTCTGTCTAATCTCAGGAACTACTGAACTGATTTGAATAATTCTTTTTTTTGTTTAATAGCTTTTAGGTCTGGGCAATATATAGGATACTTTTTATCCCACAAAAATGTACAGTTTTCGCGTGACATACGAATTTTCGCGTGGGCACCAACAAGAATATAATTAAATGGATGGCCTTTTAGAGGCAGGTCTACGCCGCCATTAATCCACGTGTGTACCTGCAGCATATCCGTCATAACACAGCTATCAGTCATTAGTCGGTCTGTCGTAATTGATCGGACACTTCATCATAACACCCCGCCATCCGTCACGGCACGTCACGTCGCGTCACGGTACGTCACGTCTGACCGAGGGCGTCGAGCAATCCTTTAGCTTAAAAAAGTTTGAGAATGAATTCCTGTCGAAAAACTCTAGCGCAGCGGTACGAAAAAGTTCCAAAATTGATAGTCTTGAATTAGACTGCATAGCTCCAAAATTAGGAGTTTTTAACAATTGACATTTCCATACTTCTATAACAATATTATAAATGCAAAAGCGTGTCTGTCAGTCAGTTACATCTTCAAGACAAAACCTCTTAACCGATTTTGCAGAGATAAAAGTTTCTATATATCTAATATAGAAACTTTTAGTCCCGGGGAAGGACAAAGTATACTTTTTATTCCGGAAAAATGTACGGTTTTCGTGCGATAAGTGAATTTTAACGCAATATAGTTGCGGGCATCAACTAGTCGTACAAGATCTACATCTATACATATAATAAAATAGTAAAATTGGTTTGTCTATACATTCAATATTTTATATTTTTAATAGTCAATGTGGGGGTGCTAAGGAACCGTAATAGAACGCATATCGACAAAAAAAGTTGTCTGTACGCGCTAATCTCAGGAAGAACTAGACGGATTTGAATAAATCTTTTTTTGTTTAATAGCTATTAGGTCTAGGCAACATACAAAAAAAATTTTATCTTGGGAAAATGTACAGTTCCCGCGTGACATACAAATTTTCGCGCAACGAAGTTGCAGGCTCCAACTACTTTATAATTTTAGTACCTTACAAACTTACACAGCGTCTGTTACTAGGGCTCATAAAATTAGTGTCAGCTGAAATCGAATTAGTATCGGTGATCGCGGCATTAGACCCGCCGGGGGTGCAAAACGCCAGGGGTCTAGGGGAAGCAGGGGTCTGGTGGGAGCAGGGGTCTAGGGGTCCATTACGTAATTACCGTTACCGTGTTACGGTAACGAAGTTGCGAACGCTTTGATAGTCAATTACGACCGGACGCGGAGAATGCAATTAGCTTATGTTGAAGACTGCTGAAGTTCGGTTGAAGATTGATGTAAAAGGTACTCTCAATCATATTGATTCGAGAATATTACACAAAATGCTAAATATGCAACAGTTAGAAGTTAGTTGGAAAGGTCTCGGAGTCCATAACGTACTAACGTTGAAATTATTCCTGATTATTTTTAGTACTAACCAAAAATAATCAGGAAAAATTTCAAGAGAAAAGTTACCACGCGGACGGAGTCGCGGGCAGCAGGTATTTTTTAGTTTCATTATGACCAAAAATTTCCGGCTTACGATATCTGTCACCAGCAGGGCAATCGCGCTATTTCCAAACGTTTCAATTTAGGTTCGTATTTGCTACGGTTATGTTTTAGCTACGGTTCAGCTCCACAGCGGTTTAGCAAATTTTTGAATCGTGCTAACTTTCGAGCCATGTTCCAACCGTAACTGAACCTCATACGTAACTCGAACGCAACTAATGTGACAGACATTGCAGCGGACCAATCAGCGCCCTTCTGATTAAATTTTGATTGGCTTAAATATGCAGTGAAAAGTGGCTCGTGATAATAATATAGTTTTTGTGACACATAATACGTAGAATTTCGATGGACCAGACAAAGACTAAAAATTAAAACACTTCTTATTAAATTAAAAAAGTAATACACAAGCCATAATATCGTAAGAATATGGTTTGATTATTTATTATATTAATTATTTTATAAGCAATTATACTTTCTTCATTGATTTTCGTCAATTTAACACACCAAAACACTGAACGTTTCAGTTGCGAGCGAGCGAAAATAGCTTCAGACTACCTTTTTGTTTGACAGCGTCTGAGTTGCGTTTGAGTTTCAAAAACGGTTCAGCTTCGTTCCACTGAGCTTTTAAAATGATAGCGCGATACGAAATACGTCAAAAAGTCGAGTAACGTTTCAGTTTCGTTTGCGTTTAACTTGACATAACTTAGCGTGATTGCCCTGCTGGCTGTATCAACAAATACGAAAAACAAAATAAATTAATTATTTAACGGGAGAGATTTGCCGCTTTTTGCATAAATTAAGACTTTTGAAGCGGAAAAACAGTTTGAAATTTTTATTTATTTTATAAAACGTACATATTTTATGTGTAGCTCACTGCATTAGCTAGATAATTAAGTAGGTAAGAAACAATATGTGTTTGAAAATTATAAGAGGAATATTATTGGTCCAAATTATAAAATGTTGGGTATTTGGTTCTTACACACTTGCACATAAAAAATAACAATCATTTAAAAAATTCTAGTTCCATTTCAGTTCGATTTCCCACCAAAGTCGTAAAGAACTACACGGGACTTAAAAGCACATCACCATAATCTGCCGACGACAGCCGGACTCCCGGGGCACGTTCACAGCTAATATACCTCGGAACGGATCCTTGAATCAAGCACTTAGGGTTCACTTTCCCTTAATTTCAAAGCTAGAGCAGCCGTATAATGGTGTGAGACGCTCATTTTATTCATTTCCGGTGGAGGACCGCTTCCGGCTGCGAGCAACAGCTCATTGTTTTGATCTTTGAGTTATGTGAGCTTTGTTGATGTGAGAAAACTTATTAATTCTTTTATAAAACATATATTTTTATATATGTCTGGATACACTCACTCAAGAGGTACTATTCATAAAGTACATGACACAAATTTAATTTTATACCGCTTCTCCCCTTGTAGTCTCAGTTTCTGATTTTTCACATTTCTGAGACCTCCCTTTTCCTATTGTAACGTAACAAATTTGCAATTTTGTATTTAAAAATTGAAACGCGACGACGACGACATGTAGACGCGACATAAAGGTATACACAGACGATATATACAGTCAGTACAGATATACAGTCGCTACACAAAGGTATACACAGACGCGCGCTTTATGACACGGGAAAACTTGAATAAAAAAATTAAAAATATATATTTTTATCTTAAACGGCTTTATTACAATAAAAATAATTGAGACAATGTTCTAAATCTAAAAAACTTTTCGGTAAGTCCCAGCTACCAGATTGGACCAATCTTCTCATCAATCTGGGATATTGATCAGACAGTAAAATCGTTGGGCGCGTGAAACTATTCTTCTAGTGTTATCCTGGGCTGAAGTGTAAACTATGTGCTTTACATTATAGTATTTGATTGTAAAGCGAGAGACTAGGAAAAATTGTTTACCTTGGTGAGAAATCAAGTCAAGCGATGTTTCGGGAAGCAGGTTACAGTGATCGGCGCTCTAACTAGAGTTGCAGCACGACTAGAAGGCTTTTTTATGATATTTAGGGGGCAAGCGAGCAGATGAGTTACGTGATGGAAAGCAACTGCCGTCGCTCATGGACAGACAAGTGCGTTACCGGCTTCTATGAGGGAATAGGAAATGGGAATAGGGATAGGGCATTAGGGAAGTTGGGTCACCGGTTAACTCACTTACTGAACGAAACACAGCACAAAGCAGTTTTCTGTGAGACCGTGGTGTCACTCCGGTCGAGCCGGCCCATTCGTGCCGAATACACCCACTAACAGTCTGTTCTAAATACCAGTCAACAGTGGTACTTCCGATTGATGATCCGTGATTTATTACCGACCGCTGCCACAGAGCGTCCGTACGGAAAACGCATGAATGTAAAAAGATTCTTATCTCGTTGTTGTTTATATTTTGGCACATGCGATGAAAATAACAATTGAATGCAAACTATTATGATAGTGGGCTAAAAGATACACAGAATGACAAAAAACTCTCTGAATTCTGTTGAGAAATAAGTAAGATATTAGCGATTTAAGTTTTTTAGACTCTTTCTCTCGAAACGTTAAACTCTTTCTCTCAAAACGTTATTTAGTATGAAATTTGTATGCAGCTTATGGACTTTCACGTCACAATCAATATCGGATCTCTCTTTCTAACTGACTACCTTAGAGGCATAGCTATAACTTTGTCATTTTCAATGTTATCAAAAATCTTATTGGTCTTTATCGTTTTTCAATAACGATTGATTTATTTAAACAAGGAATAAACAATCGACGACCTCTGTGGCTTAGTTAGTAAGCGGGTTGGTAGCTTAAGCCGGGGGTCGCGGGTTCGAATCCCGCCAACGGAGCAAGTTTTTCAACGTTCCTGGTTCCTGGATGTGTTTTAAATATGTGTATCATATAATAAAAATCTTAAATACGTGTAAAATATAAAAGTATTAAATATATTTCCGTTGTCTAGTACCTGTAACATAAGTCCCTCGGGTGCTTACCACGGGGCCAGACTGAAGTGGTGTGAAGCGTCCATAGATATTATTATTATATTAATCATGCATATTCATATATTATTTTGAGAATTGAATTTTGAAACATTCGTTTTTAAATGGTTTATAATTTGGTATTTACTAAAATGTCATATAGAATACCCCCCAGCAAGAGACAGTTTCAAAACAACGGAATGTCTTATGTCACCCACATTCCGTGGCTCTGGAATTCGAGGTCCGCTACAGAAGTCCTCGCAACGATCTGATTGTTTGTCTGAAGTCGGCGTACTCTATGATTATGTCTACTATGGCTATACGGAGATTTTTAT
The DNA here is from genome assembly GCA_026546445.1 of Cyclargus thomasi. Taxonomy (NCBI): domain Eukaryota; kingdom Metazoa; phylum Arthropoda; class Insecta; order Lepidoptera; family Lycaenidae; genus Cyclargus; species Cyclargus thomasi. The sequence continues at coordinate 27,393 of JAOTAV010002343.1, read as the reverse complement.
GCTTCTGCATGTAGAATATTGAAATCAGTGGCGTAACTATATCGTTCGAGGCGAGGCCCGTGGCAAATTCGTTTTCGTTTCATTATGTCAAACCAATACAAAAACACGTCAAACGATTATAATAAAGAATAATCGCAATGCACTTGTCTAGGCGGGCTGATCGGGGGCCTCTTTCGGCTAGGGGCCCGTGGCATTTTGCTGGCTTGCCACCATGTAGTTACGCCACTGATTGAAATGCTACCTTCTATTTGCATTTTCAAACATATTTTGCAAAAACCGGCTAAGTGATAGTTGGACTCGCGCACAAAGGTACCGTATCAGTAGAGCAAAAAATTCAGGAACCAGTGTTTCGACAGTCAAATAGCTTTAACTTTATACTTCCTAATAAGTGACACCCCGATGTAGACGTACTTCAGAGCCATCTAGTACTAAGAAGAAAAAACTTTAAAAAAACACGTTTGTTGTATGAGAGCCACTCTTAAATATTTAATTTATTTTATTTTTAGTATTTGTATAGCGTCAATAGCAATACATATTCTGTGAAAATTTCTACCCTCTAGCTGTTACACCCTGGAGACAGATGGACGGACAGACAGACAGACATCGAAGTCTTAGTAACAGGGTCCCGTTTTTACCCTTCGGGTACAGAATCCTAAAAAATTGACAAAAGCCTTTCATACACCTACTACACCTCTCACATACAATCATAGTACACGCACACTAATCCACATCTTAGCGTTTAAGCGTTCAATTAGCAAAGGAAGGTGTAGCTCTCGAGGTAGGCCTCAAGCCTCGAGGGCTCTAGGCCAGGAATTACGAGTGAAGTACCCTACACATGGCCTCAATGCAATCAGCGCTCTAAGGTCTCTGCTGAAGCATTTCGTGTGGGATTTTTAATACTTATTAGTACGGTGATGAGGTTTTTAGGGGTATGTACTGTGATGAGGATTTTAAGTGTATGTATGTCGAAAATATAATATATACTTCCATTCTAATGATACAAAGCTAAAGAGTTTGTTTATTTGAACGCGATAATCTCAGGAACGGAATTGAAAAATTATTTTTGTGTTGGTTAGTCAATCCATCGAGGACAGCAATAGGCTTTATAACATCACGCTACGACCAATAGAAGTCTAGTAGTCATCAAAAAATTATGTGATAATTTTTATAGGATATTTTTTACGTTTTACGCGGAAGTATTCGCGGGCAACAGCTAGTTACTTACATGCGAAAGGCGATCATAGACGAAGAACAGCGAGCTGAGCCGAGTATCGTGCTTCATCGTTTGTAAACGTCACTGAAGAGAAGCCATTACGCTGTTGTGATTAATCAATTTTCGTCAGAGCATGTCCACACTGAGCGGAAGTGAGTAAGCGGATGTCATTGACAGCAGTTTGCCTGAAACTATCAATGTCATCTACTAACTCACTTCACTCCGTATCAAATCCGCGTAGTGTAGAGTGGCTTTTAGATTCGTACTTAGCCACCTTGGCAAAAATATTACCGCGCATGCCAAATAGCCATAACCGATTTTAAATATACTACCATGCATTTCCTAAACTAAATATTATATTAGCACATCCGATATTCGTATAGCAGTGTCGGACCGCTGCAATTACAGACGGCACGGTAAACCGCCGTACGAGGACCGTGTGAGGCGAGAGTCGAGACCCACTCAGCGCTCGCTCCATGTCTCTATACTCCATTATAGAGTTGGTGGAATATTCGGCAGGTTTCGTCTTCATTTATAATCAAGTTGTGTGGTTGTGCATTCATTAGTTCACCTTCAAGAGAAATGTACGGTTCCCGTGGTAAGACTACAAAATTCCAAAACGTATTTGGACCTACCCACGAGGACTGGCCTATTTGGGTAGACCTTTGGTTTGCACTCGACAGAATACTTATTCAAACTATTAGATATTTTCTGATAGCCGTGGAAAAGCCACGCCTCAGCACGAATGGGCTGGTTCGATAGGAGAAATACCACGGTCTTAGAGAAAGCTGTCGTGAAACAGTGTGTTTCGTAAAGGGATAGAAAATTGAGCCTCCGCTAATCCTTAATTTAAGGAATTTTCTATTACCGTCTCCAACTCCCATAGCCTATTCCTTCATTAAAAGTATACATGGGTTACGGCAATTGCTTTCGATAAGGTGACTCGTCTGCTTGCTTACTCTCTAATTTAATAAAAAAAACGCGTAATTATTTTTTTAAATATTCAAACGTTTCTAAACCTAAGATTAATTATTATTTTAAATGCTTTAAAAAAATTATCTTCACTGCGCTCCATTTAGGGTTGCCAGACGTTTTTTTGCGTCCTCCCGAAAAAATCAGATAATCTCCCGAGAAAGAAGGTCGATAATTTGAGTTCACATTTTATAAAATAAAACTTGCAACCATTTGGTCAGGTGGAGTCAGGCCGACTCGCGAGTCGGAAGGTCGAGCGAGTAGGTGACATGTTTATTAATTCACTTATTTCTTTATTTCTCCCGACTAAAGCCTAAATCTCGAAAATACGTTTTCTAATCCCGATAAAAAGAGGACTCGAACTGACAACTGCATTCCGTTTTCGCTGAAGTTACAGGAAGCTACTCACCACCGCCATTTTTGTAGCAGAGGTAAGGGAACCGCCAGACGTTGGCAAGGTCTACCGCGAAGCCGATGACGCTGAGCAGGAAGTCCACCTTCTTCCCCCACGTCTCCCGCTCGCCGCTCGGCACCGCCGACTTGCACATCTTACCCACACCACCACCTGGATAGAAAGAGAAGGGTTACTTCTGGAGCTGAAATTGATGGCTGATCAAATTATGTACCAGTATATATACAGGGTATAAAAAAACCGGCCAAGTTCAAGTTAGACCAGCGCACGCAGGGCTCAATTACAGTATAGGTCAGGGAAAAGCTTTTTTTAAAAAAAACTTTAATTAACCTAAAATTTATTTGAAAATTAAATTTACAAATTTAACTTTTTGTCGCGCCGAGCTTTAAAAGCTACTCTGAATTTTGTTATTGCAAAAGGAAAGACGGGAAACTAAAAATGCTGAAACTATGAAATATTGCGCAGCGTGAGACTAATACTTAGCGTTTAAATCTACATATCCGTGGAAACGCTATCATAACAGCCTACCCTACCATATAGAGCAAACATAGGTAAATTTGAAGTTTTTTTTTTGATGACAGCCCACCTCAATTGTTAATTTTATTTCAATTTTATTACTGATTTTTTATTTATTTTAAGTGAACACGAACTGTGCATCTGTGGCTACGTTAATTAGCTGTTAATCTGTGGTGTAGTGGTGCGACCAATGAACGTTAAGTGTGACATGATATATGCGCGCTTTGATTGGTTATAGGTTCGTGACGTCGGAACGCTAAGCTAGTGCATTTTTAAAATCCTTTCATTACGCCTTTTGTTTGCTTCCACGATTTCTTATTAACGTCTAAATATGATAATAAACGAAGTTAATTGTAAAAAGTCGTATTTAATTGAAGATCCTGCAACGCATAAAACTTTAGCCAGCTCATGAAACGCGCGCAGTCACATTACATGAGCATAGATTAGCATAGTATAAATATAACTAAGTATTTTGTAAAAGGTTAAGTACCTTTTCTCTGCTGCCATTATTGGAATTGAGCAGACAAATGGCAATAAAATGATGCTTGTTGTATGAGAGCCCCCCTTATACTTTTAATTTGATGTTAAAAAAAATAGAAAGTGATTATGTACTTTCTACGCTGCAGTGAACTCTATATATAAGAGACTCACAATAAAGTATTATAGATTACCTTTGTTACTTCCTGTATTGTTTCTCAAAAAAAAAATAGTGATATTAAAAAATTACTTCAAACATAATCATGCAAAGTCGTTCAATTTTAAAAGCTTGTCCGAATGACCTTCGACCTTCGAGCTTAATTAACCGGCACGATAAAGCTCTCGTAAGCTCTCCATTAGCAGTCATGCCGTCACACTCGACCACGTCCATATAATCCATGTCCACACAACATAGGGTTGAACAGTTCAAACAGGTTTTTTAGACTGTAGGGGAAACATTTACTTCTTGTTAAAATCTTAAAAAGAATATCTTAATATATTTAGGGCCTGTTTCACCGCTTACTGATAAAGTTTCTGTTAGACTATCCACAACTTATTGACAGATTCTCCATACAATATCTGTGAAATAAAGTTATGGATAGAAACAGGAAACAGGCCCTTAGATTAAGATTTTAATATAAAGAAGTTATATATTTCTTGTGTTTGTCACTGAAGTCCTTCCAGACAAATGGAGCGATTTTGATTATTTTTGTGTGTGTTTTAAAGGATTTGAGAATGGTATAGATTCAGAAACCAAGACCGGCAGGATTCTGTCTGTCAAGTGATAAGTTTAAAAAGTATAATAGGTTTTAGTTGGTTTTTTTCTATTATTAGACTTCATTAGTAATAAATTAAATCCTTGTTCTTACACGTGAAGAACGTTTTGTTATTTGTAAACTACAATCAACTTTAAAAGTACGAACTCGAATGTGACAACCCTGATCGAATTTGGCGGAGTGGCTGTCACGCCAACGTGATTCCCGCAAAAATATGGACGTCATCACAACACCACTCCGGGGTATACCGGACTCGAAATCCCGGGACTTGAAAATACCGGACTTGAAAACACGGGAGTCGAAAATTCCGGGACGTGCGGGATAATTGGCCAGCGTTTGTTTCGTCACTCGTGAGTCCTGACCTTTACGGTTTAATTACTGGGAGCGATAGGCTATCACAGTTGAGTGTTAAACGAATTTTGTTTCGGAACTAAACCATTCAATTACCTAATAGAGTTCTATATGTTGTTCGCTGCTTAGTTGCAACGCCAAAAAATGTGAGAATGTTTTATTGTACTTTTTGTAATTGTAAATTATAACTGTCGTATTGTCGGTATGAACGGAAATATTTTTGCTAAAGAAAGCACCCATTAACCATTTTCGCTTCGAAATTTAAACAATGAGTTACTTTGAAAATCAAAATTTGAAGCCCTAAGGGCTATTAATCACGTAAGGTTAAAAAAGGAGGGGATGGGGGCTACAAAATATCAGGAACCATATTTTTTTAGGATATTTAATCGAAAATGCGGTGTTACCTGATACAACGAAAGAAAGTTTGAAAATTCGTCTACAATTCACAAATGGCCGAGTAATCGTTGAACATAAAATATATTGTATACATATTTTTTATAAAATAAGGGGGCAAACGAGCAAACGGGTTACGTAATGGAAAGTAACCGCCGCCCATAGACACTACCAATATCTGAAGTGTTGCAGATGCGTTGCCGGCCTTTTAAGAGGGAATACGCTCACTTCTTGAAGGTTTGTAGGTCGTATCGGCCCGGAGAAACTGCTGGTGATAGTTAATTCCGGAGTTTTACTGTTAGAGGCAGAAAGTTACGCGAAAAGCGCACGGCAGAAGATTGCCACTTATCAAGATGATGTTGGTGGTAAATTTTTCGCGTAGGACAATAGCGAAAAGTTTCAGATGGAATGATTCCGAACGAATCCTCACTCCCCGTGATAGCTCCCCGTGATAGTCTATAAAGGATGCAGGGTGATGCTACATCTAGGCGCAACTCCAAGCGGCCCTTCCCTGGATACGATCTAGAGGGAGCAATTGGTATTTAAGTGCACCTGTCCAGAGATGAGAATAGTATTCCATATGAGGTCGAACCCTGTGCCTTATAGAACTGTAGCCATTGGTTCAGACTGAAATACTGTCTCGCTCTGTTTAGTACGCCAAGCTTCTTCGCTGCTAACTTAGCCTTAACCTCCAGATGACAATGGAACTGGACTTCCCTGGATATGTTTACGCCAAGTATTTCTACGCTGAGGGAGATTGTTATATTGCTTGGTGTCATTTTAGAGGTGAGCGCGCAAACTTGTGTCTTGATGGGGTTGAATTAGACTAAGTTAAATCTAACCTACTCAGAGACTTTCTTCGACAAATTATCTATTTCAGACACAAATTTGTTTTGGCTCTCAATGACATTTAGCCGAGAAATATTCGGAGAGCCGGTATATAAGGCATCATACCTGTACTATCATCCGCATAGTATTGCCGTTAGAATATAGGGTTACTTCGCAAGTTCGCGTCCATCGTCGTATTCGCGTCTATTTTTCGACCCTCCCTATAATTTGATTTTGTATTTCATTTCAAGTACTGATCTATACTTCTATATTTATATATACTAATAATATAAAGCAGAAGAGTTTGTTTGTTTGAACGCGCTAATCTCAAGAACTACTGGCCGAAGTTGAAAATATTATTTGTTTTGGTAAGTCCATTAATCTAGGAAAGCTAGTGTTTTTTAAACTAATTAATTATAACAACGTTTTTTTATAACTGCTCGGATTCTATTTGTCGTAGGGCAATGTTTTGAATGAATGAATGAATGAAATATACTTTATTGTGCACAATCACAGTTTCACACATATAAAAAATTTAAAAGTTTTTTAAAAAAATTTAAAGTTTTGTTTATAGAATGTAGTAGTTAATAGAATCAGGCGTTGCTTTGCATAAATTCATAGCTATAGCAATTTTTTTTTTATAATTAGCAAGTTTAGTAAATTTAGATTTTTAGCAATATTCCGTCACTTAACGGACGTTATCCGTAGAATCCACATCCTGAGGATGCTCCGGTGTTGGGGCGAAACGCGCGTCGAGGTTTTCAACTCGCATTTTTACTTGTAGGTTGAGGTTTATTTCGCGGAATGTTGCTAAAAATCTTGATTTACTAAACTCATAGAAAGTAGTATGATAAAACTTCGATGTCTATTCGTGTTTCTGTTTGTCGGCCTGTCTGTCTTCAGGCTCAAATTCATAATAATCATTAACCTCAACTTTAACCAACTCTACTGAAAAATAATACTATCTTCGATCGAATATTATAAAGATTTACCGTTGCCATCTAAAAAGTGGTACCGGCAATCGCATTTATTAAGCGTTATTTTGCTCCTAGTCGCTCCATGACTGCAATTTCAACTTTTGAACGATTGTAAGCTTTAATTCTAAATTAAGTTTTATTTTTCAATACGCTTCATTTTGATTTAAGTTGTTTTATGTCAGATAGTCTCGGTGCCATTATTTTATACAATTTTAAATATTAATATTAATATTTGATCGAAGTATACTGCCCTATTTTTGGTAACGTCACTTGAGAAAAGACGTCTTTAATCTAGATGCCAAAATAGTACCATACTTGGTTGATTTTTCATTTCATTGAATCTGAATGAAAAATACGCAAGAAGAAAGATTTTTTTTACATTATACTAGTAATTTTTACGACTTGATATATCGCCTAATTTGGACTTATCGTTGATTTCGAGGACACCCAATATAAACATTAAATAAATTTTTATTTTTCTTGCTACTAGTTCTAGGACCTGTTTCACAGCTAACAGATAGTCTATCCATAACTTTATTTGACAGATGTTCTATGGAGAATCTGACAAAAAAGTTGTGGATAGCCTAACATTATAAGTAAGCGTTAAAACAGGTCCTAAGTGTATGATGCCTGAAATAAATGTTGTTTTTTTTAAGTAGAAATTGAGCACTATGTTCTAACACATTCTAACCAAGGTCTAATGATAAACGGGAAGGTGGCATAGCATCTCTAAGTTAAAAAAAGTAGCCCAATTGAGTTTTGGCTAGTAGGAATCGTCTCTTCAAATACATGGTATTCAGGGTAACACCATAAAGCTAACTTTATGAATGAGATAAAATCAAATGCAATAGTGTTAATTAAAAAAAATTATAAAAGAAAATAATTTTTAGTCTGTGAGACAGGCTATAAATTTAAAAAAAAATTATTTTATAACAACCTTTAAATAGCATGTCTTGATTGACTGATTCATCATCGCCGATTATATTATTGTGTGACCACTGACTAAGGGCTTACCCTTCTGTATATCATTGTTAATATAAGCTAACTTAGGTTTTTGCTAAAAAAACTAATAGGAATCGATCAGTTCCATGAATATCTTTTTCTTCTTTAATAGAGAAGAAATATACCATGTATCATACCATTTTGAAATCCAGATTAAATACACAATTTTTGTGGTTACTGGCCAAAGAAGAACAGTAATTTTTTAACAGAACAGTCGGTTAAAGTTAAATGTAGTGATAATTCGGAATTTGAACCTGGAGACAGAGAAATGGACAGAACATAAGAAGACATCGAATTCGTGCTAATAGGGTCCTGTTTTCACCCTTCGGGTACAAAACCCAGAAAACCAAAGCCAAAAAACGTTAAACGGCAAAAAGATTGAAAAAAGCCAGTAGACGAAATTGGTTGGTTTTATAAACGGTTTTTGCCGTGGGAGCCATGTTCCGGCACGAACGGGCCGGCTAGACCGGAGTGATACCACGGCCTCACAGAAAACCGACATGAAACGGCGTTGTGCGGTGTTTCGTTCAGTGAATGAGTATACCGGTTTCCTATTTCCATTCCCTATTCCCTCATAAAGGCCGGCAACGCACTTGCGACTCTTCGGATGTCACGAGAGTCCACGGCGACGGCAGTTGTTTTCCATCAGGTAACCCGTCTGCTCGCTTGCCCCCTAAACATCATAAAAAAATCTAAACAAAGAAGTAATCTAGCGAGTCTTGTATGACACTGTTTTGGAATGTAGATGTAATTTTAAATAATTGCGCAAATTTTTGAAGTTACTTGCCAAAATAGTTTAGTACATTTTTTACAGTATCTACAGCCGGTTTGAGTGCAATGTAGCGATTATTTTAAACTTAAAGTTAGACAAAAATATATAATTTTCTTTAAAGCCGAGATGACAAATTTTTACACAGAAGACTTTGGACACAGTAACGATTAAGAAAAAAAAAAGTTAAAGTAATGTTTGTCGACTCAAGTCTTTTAATACCAGAGAGGGATGATGATTGTTATTATTTTTCAAATCCAATATAATTGGAAATCGTTGATTTTTACGACACTCAGTATATTTAATTCTTTTGTGAGACTGTTTGTCACTGAACTACTAAGCGACTGGACCGATTGGCATGAAAATTGTTATGTATAATCAATGGAATTTTAGAATGATTCATAAAAATTAGCTCGGCATGACAACTTCTGTCGGGTCGACTAGTAGATAGAATATGTACTTACGTGCGGCTCGGCGGGCGCAGCTCTCGCGCCATGACCGCGCGCCGCGGCGGTCGCAGCAGACTGCGTGCGGCGTGGTAGTTGGCCACACCACCACGCCTGTTGAGTTGACACGCCCACATCATAGAGTACAGAGTTGTAGACAGGATATCCGTCGTATATTCTGGAAATTGAAATAAAATAAATTGATGCTGTTAAGCATTTGTGTGTTATCCAACAACAAAAAACAGATTTTGACTTATGAATGCAGTATTAACACAATCGCTTAGCAGTGTCCAAATACTAGATACTGCTCGTAACACAATTCTTGCGCCGCAATTCCTTTATCGCGCAGGAACCGTACATTTTTTCCTCTATAAAAACTCCTATGTCCTTTCCCGCGACTCAGAGTACCTCCATAACAAATTTCAGCAAAATCGGTTCAGTGGTTTGAGCTTGAAGAGGTAACAGAGAGATAGAAACAATTTCGCATGTACTATATTAAAGTATCGCATTTTTAATATTAGCATGAATGGAAAAGAGTGTTGTTTCAAGCCTTAATGAAGCAACCTATCGGCTTGATTTGTGGCACAGTATTAAAAAGAATGGAGAGTAACATGCGCTACTTTTTGTCTTAGAACAACAATTACGTTTCTAAAGGAGCTTACAAATACATTTTTACGGGAGTTTCAATTTCCACACGAGCGAGTCCACGGGCAAAAGCTATTTTCTTTATAAACCAAGTAGTTTCTAATATGCCGAATAACCCATGAGCTAATAAAATCAGGTATTAAACCATTATGTTGCACTTATCAACGTCTTAGAAAAGTCGTTTTTAGAATTCATTTTATTTTAACCCGGAAAGTAAAATAAAATTTTCTATCAGTGAAAATGCTGATCATTACTATTTCTGACTAATACCATACCAATAACACTCTCGATGATGTCAGCTTTTAAACGAAGAAAATACATCAAAATCGGTCAACGGTGTCGATGTTAAGAGGGTGTGGTGGTACCTACATTAAGCGTAATAATCCTGCATCGCGCTATCGAAGTTTTCGAAACACGGTGGTGTATATACGACAGCTAAAAAGAATTCCGTGGGCTTCGGCCTGACCGAGTATAACACCTATTTCGGTCGGAAGATCTTCCTTTGGGACTACCACGTATATCCCACAAGGGTGATAAAAGCAAAATTGACTATTGCATAATTTCGTTTTATACTTGATAATAAGCTACTAACTACTAATCGTTTCATTTTTTAAACATAGATACTATAATTATATTTGTGAGCTTCTGCAGTAGCGAAAACACGATAGCTCAAATTTTTCGCTATAAAAAAATCATAAAGATGCCTCCAATTTTCACGCATATTTCTTCGTTTCGCAAAATGGCGCACTCGACGGACTCATTATTTTAACATATGATAAAAAATTCTGTTATCGAGTTCCTGTAGTAGCGGTTTTTTAATTTTGTATATTTGTTGAGTTATTCAAAAACAACTGTTTTTTTCTTAATAACTCTATAAATATACTATATAAACACGATAATTTCGCGTTGTTCTGTTTTACCTGGCATATGAATGACGGTCGTAAGTGTAAAGAGAGAAAGACGATGTTTTATTGTTTGCTTTGTTCGCCCCCTTAAAAACGTTATTACGATATGTCTACGAAAACCGTAGCGCCGCTACGAGGTGCTACGAGCCTCGATCGCCGATGTTCGATGTTCGTTATTCGGTACGATCATCGTGCAAGCGTCCACATTATCGTCCGTAGTTCTTTGTGAACTCGCTGATCAGCCCCCTTAGACAAGTGGCAAGCGATTAACGTTTACGATTAATACATACAATAACACACCAAGCGATTATCGCAAACGATACTCGCTTGACACTTGTCTAGGGGGGCTGAGGAGAATATAGACAAAAATCGCCGAACAGAGGGAGTATAGGGGGCATAAGATTCGTGATCGCGTCATCGTCTGTACTCGGCGATTATGAAGAGGAGGTACTTGCTTATTATCATACTAGTGGGTGCCCGTAACTTTTTTGGCTTGGCTATTAAACAAAAAAAGATTTATTAAATCCGTCCAGTAGTTCCCGATATTAGCGCGTACAAACAGACAAATAGTTTTTTTTTTGTATATAACTATTCTATTACTGTTAGATAGAGTTGATAATTTTGTAAAAATATTAAATGTGCAGACACTCCAATTTTACTGTTTTATTATATGTTATATAAATTTCCCGGAAAAATGTACAGCTCCCGCACGATTTACGAAATTTGGCACATTGTAAAATTTCCCAGGTTATTAAGGTTTTTGGTGTCTCTAGATGATAGGTGCTATCTAGAGACACCAAAAACCGTAATCAGATTACAAAAAAATTGTAAAAATGAAATTAATGTCACTTCGCAGAAATTAGATTAATTAGGAGGTGGGCGTGGCATATAGGCGTGGCGTACGGGCGTGGCATATTGGTGTAGCTTATGGGCGTGGCTTATGTGCGTGACCTAGGGTTGCCAGATAGTCGTTAACTGGCGGGATGCTATCGAGTTACTGTATGTTTTTTCGGCAAAGAAAATAATTCCCGAAAAACAAGTTGCATAATTCACATTTTCAACCACGAAGTGCAAGCCAGTCGATGCGATCGTGCAAGGTGAGAGTAGTGTCTTTCTTTAGTTTGTTTGATAGTTATGGTTCACTTATTTTTTCATCCTGCGCCAGAAGGGAGATTTATTTTAATAATAATAATATCTATGGACACTTCACAACACGTCAGTCTGGCCCCGTGCTAAGTACCCGAGGGACTTGTGTTACAGGTACTAGACAACGGAAATATATTTAATACTTTTTTACTATACACATAATTAAGATTTTTATTATATGATACACATCCAAGACCCAGGAACATTGAAAAACTTTTTGCTCCGTCGGCGGGATTCAAACCCGCGACCCCCGGCTTAAGCTACCAACGCGCTTACAAACTGAGCCACAGAGGTCGTAAAAATTTTAAGAGTATGTATATGTACATACGTACTAACCTAACCCTAAATTTACAGAACCCTTTTGGTAGGATTTCATTTTAAGCGACTTTCAAAATAGGAGGAGGTTTCCCATTAGTGATTAGACCATATAAAATATGTTACAGAAAGGTTTCTTTTTCCAGAGTTGTTCTTTTTTCCGATGGTACAGAACTCTTGTGCGCAAGTAATACTCGCGCTTGGCCGGTTTTTAAAGGATCTGCTTTTTCTATCTCAAGACCCCCCCTACATAACTAAAAAATCACCACAACAGTCGTCGAAATATGTCATGGTTTTTGCCAATTTTAAATTCGACAAAAAAAAATCGATTATGCTAGTGTTTAAAGTTTTCTCTTTATATAAACATTAAACCAAATTAACTAGCTCTGTACCAAATTTCAGTTCGCTGAGTTTATACGAAGTAGTAGTTCTATTTTTCGTTTTTAAATTGATGATCATGAGTGAGTAAAAGTCGAAAAAGCGAAACTTTGCTATCGTTTAACTTCAAAACTAATGGGCCTACAGACTTGAAATTACAGTGTAGTAGTGAGTACAGCTTACAAGATGACGAATATTTCGGCTTTCTGGTATTATTCAGAGGTTCTGAAATAGGGGGCTGAAAATGCGGCGAAATGCTTCCTATAAAGATGGTACGGCAGTGCTCGCCTCGCGCTCGATTCGAATTTATTTGATCCCGAACTTTGGAAAACTACATCTGGCAACCCTAGCGTGACCTCTGCCACGCCTACCGCTCAATTACAAGGGTCACCGCTCAAAGGACGTATTAAGGACGCGGAGTATGTCAATTCAGTTATCGCACAGAAATGCTAGGCTTCTGGAAAATTCTGACGATATTTCACACTATATGTTAAACCGCTTTTAAATATGTCCGGCGAGGGTATGAGCGTTTAACCAATGTCGGTAGAAAATAAAACCTATAACCTAGTTTATAAAGTGACATTTTATTGTGCAAAAATCTCGTTGACAGTGACGGGGTGCGGTGGACAAACAGCCTATAATATTATGAATATGTAGGTGCTTATAAAAAACTCTACGCTTAAATTACGATTTTAAAGGTCGTTTGTCCACAGCACGCAGTCACCATCAACGTGGTTTTCGTACCGATAGAATACAACTTTATGGTCTAGGTCATAGATTTCATTTTCTAGCGACATTGCTCTAGCTTCCATGTCGTCGCCTATCTGTAGTAACGTGGAGCAAAATGAAACCTGTCGCGTATGTTGTACAGTGGCATTTTATCAGGCCGAATTATTCTAGTTGACGGTGACAGCGCCGGCGTGCAGTAGACACACGGCGCTAGTCTTTTATTATTTTTAACAAGAGTTAGTGTATAATAACACTGGACCGTGGGGTAAAGACCATAAAGCCCATAAGTATACCTGACCCTGCTTATTGTATAAAGAAAATAAAATTAATATTTATGGGGGGCTCTCATACAACGAACGTTACTTTTTTCTGTTCTTTTGATAAAAGATGTCGCTATGATGTCGTTTACATCACGCTATTGCTTGACACGACGTGGTGTGATAAAGCTGTTAAACTTTAGGAAACATGTTATTTCTTTTTTTTCTCCCTTCATTCAACAGTGCTATATCATCTGTTCTTGCTTAAAGCCACCTTGAGGAAGTATTAAGCGCCGAGCTCTTTCACCAGCAAAGGGCTTAGTTGTTAATTTTTTATGTATTTTTTTTGTAATTAAATGAAATGAGCAGGCGAGTCACATTATAGAAAGCAACTGCCGTCGCCCACGGACACTTGTAAGCTCAGAAGTGCGTTGCCGGCCTTGTACAAAGGAATAGGCTACGAAAATAGTAGGGAAAGAGATTGGAATAGGGGATGAGGTATAGGGCAGTTTAGCCGGCCGGCAAACTAACTCACTTTCACGCAAATTTTTTGCTAAGCCGTGGTATTTCTCCGGTCAAGCCGGCCCATTCGTACTGAAGGTAAGTACGTGAGATCAGATAATGTCTCATTGTTTTTCGAATGCGGAATAATGCGTTTCAAGAGAGGTTCTCTTTGGGGGCAAATACAATTTAAAGGACTCCTGCTCGTGGGCAGGACAGGTATTGTTGTATATTCAAATATCGTAATGACAACTGTTTTGTTAAAAACGACTATGTGATAGTTGGACTCGTGCCCGAAGGGTACCAGTAGAAAGCAAAAATAAGTTAAGTTACCTTCAGAAAGTTAAACAGCTATAACATACCACGTCGTGTAAACAATAGCGCGATATGGATGACCAGCGGCAACATCAATGGTGAAAAGAAAGAAAATGAAATAAAAAGTCACGTTTGATGTAGGAGTATTATAATATAATCGTTATTATATTTAATTTATTTCGAAAAACTAGGTAGTAACGGCGTAACGGTTATTAATCCTCTATCAACTATTTCATTTGTCTTCTCTGTCTACGTTTCAATACAATAAAGTGCTGTTGTTATTTTGTTGTTGTCAATCATTGCTTGAATAAAAGTGACAAAAATTTGGAGAGATAATGACCATTAAAGCCTAGATTAAGCAAGAGCAATTACCATTCTGGAGATACAGCCTGGAGACAAACAAACGGACAGACGGACATACATCCTATAAGAACTGTTTTATGTGAAACGAGGCCAATATCAAGTCAACAATAACAGCATTGGTCCAAGTCAGCGCAGACTTAATATTCTTAAAAACTGCCGCTGAAGTCACGTGGTTGGCAGATAATGATTTATTAGTCTAGCAGCACCTGGGAATTCTGTAGTCTATGGCTCGTATCTGTCACGAAACTCGAACCAATCAAAGTCCTCCAAGCAAACAGTGGTAAAAATGTCGTCGTAGGTGGATTCGACACTTTTCTGTTTTTTTCCTAAAAAGCCACCAAATAATTTAGAAAATATACTTTTGTATTTACGTTTTATTTAGTTTATAGTGTTAACAAGTTGCTCAAGTACGTGTACATTGTTTTATTATTAAACTTTCACCCGTGACAGCTGATAAGTTTTAATAAGATGTGGTTTTGTTATTTGTAAATAATAACAAAGGATTACCCCAGCATTATTTTTACAATTCTTTCCTCCGTCAACACATAACTGAACTTTTGTAAAGCTTACTGTGACTTTCCTTCTGTAACATTGTATTGGTGTGTAGATTTTTTGTCGATTATTTATCATCTAAAAATATTTTGTGCGCAGAATGGGCGACGAAATGGATCCATGCGAGTGCTTGTGGAACCACGAGCTGGCGATGCGTCGGCTGATCTCTCTGGTTAGTTATTTTTTGCTGCATGTGTGACCTTGTAGCAACATAATCTGCGGCAAATCACGACCACGTCCGCACGTTTATCTGCCTCGATACGCTGACTATAATAACATTAGAAGTAGGTCAATTATTCTAAATGTTAAATATTATTTTTTTAGTCCTGAAGACCACAGTAACAATGTAATCTGAACTTCTTTTTAGCACTATTATTATATTAGTAGACTAGCAATGATCAGTAGTCAGGTTTTATTGACACTTTTCCTCCTACACACCTTGAAAATAATATCTATGACGGATTATTTATCTGTATATGTACACTAATACAATCCTAAAACTGCTGAAATGGGGACCTAAATTAGCTATCAAAACAATTTAGTTGCAAACCTTATTATTTATCAAATCAAATCAAAATCATTTATTTTGGGCATCATATACCCATATATTTATATGAAACAGAAACATGTAGAAGTTTCCATTTCCTCAATTCTAAAAATATTAAGAATTAATAGATATGACATCATTGTCACTCATCATAACATATCCTATTCCGAAATACCTATGCGCCAATTAAAAAAATATTTTAATGCAACTAAATTATCTTAAACAAGAAAATTTCCTTTTGAAGATGGCCTTGTTTTAATGCAAATGTTTAAAACATGCAAGATTTCTAATATTGACAAATATTTATCTGTAAAATTTATTATTGTAATATAATAGCCATTCACAAAACTCAGTGATGCATTAAGGGAAAGTAGAATGATGTTTTTTTTCACCATTATGTCACCATATCTGCAGTGCTCATAAAATTTGTGCCAAGTTACAGAATACTTGCTAATGCCCAGGATACATGAGCTCATCTTTCTAAGCTAGGAGAGAAAGCTAGTGGCAGTAAGCCGTCAAGCTAGTATTTCTGGCTTTGTGTAGACAAAACCTGCTTCAATTTTAAGTTAGTAATCTAAGTAAATTTTTTCTAAAGCCCGTGTCGGCAGGCTAAAAAAGAACTAGCTTGCTAGCCTATCTCGAAACTGGCCTAGTGTATCCCTGACATTACGGACTTTCTGAATATTTTAAACAAGTTTACATCACCATTGATGGATATCAGTAAACCGTTAAGTCACTATTTTATTAAAATAAGTGGCTAGTTCAGCAAATTCATGTAGCACAAGTTACTTGTTTTTTTAAAAATTTCATTGGGAAACAACCTTGGAATCGTAATTTAAATTTAAACTAGAAATGCAACATTTTTATTGTTATAATTTGCATTTTTTAGATGATGGCCACAGCTCTGTTGCGTGAAAGTTTATTTATCGCGCGGGAACCGTAAATTTTTCCCAGATAGAAAATATCATATTATAATATATCCTTCCCTGGACATACCAAATTTCAACATAATCTATTTATCGGTTGGGTGTGAAAAGGTAACAGACAGACACACTTTCGCATTTGGAATATTTGTATAGTATTATTAGTATAGTATAGATACTACACTAACACAAAAATGTAAATTTTTACAGTTTTTAATATTATCTACATTACGCACAAGTTGTCCTCTGTGCTTATGTAATTTATGTAATGCTAACTGGAGGGTCATAAGTCAATGTATTCTATTGTTCCCTTCCTACATTAGACAATTAATTGACCTAAGAACTGGCACTATGTGTGCATTGAGCCAATACAGCTGGAACAATTTCTATAATCTATTAGTAAGTAATATCAAGTCTTTCAAAGATGTCTCAGTTTCCCCATAACAAATTTCAGCAAAATAGATTCATTAAGCTTGAAGAGGAAGACGAAATGACACCCTATCACATATTTTATAATTTTAATTATGGATTTTGTGCCTTTTTTTTTTCACTAAATAGTTACAACTACAGAAGCACGTCATTAACAGGTAGTCTTTAAATAATATTGAGATGTTGTATGCAGTATCTAATTATCTTCTACGTGTCGCCCGTCGTTGTGTCGAGATTTAATTACTTGAATGCAACGAGACAAACAACAGCTGTATAGCCGTTACAAGTCACCTTGATATCGCGAAATTGTTAGCGATTTAAACGTACATTACACGGTTCTGATTCCAATGTGCTGTAACTAATTGCATTTGCATAGAACTTTTAACTGCAATCTTGATTATGTATAAGAAAAAATTGAGAGCCTGTCATTTTCTACTTTTTAAGAAAGAGAAATTGTCATAAATGACATCCTTATTCAAGGATGGTTACAAGAAACCCATATATGGGTGCACTAGTGTATGTTTATTTCCACGTACGCATTATACAACCCATGCGTCTGCAATCCACACAGCATCCCAAATAACACTTAGCCCCTAAAAAAAATAAAAAAAGAAAACGGTCAATTGGTAGTTGGACTTACGAACGAAGGTTCCATACCATGTTAGAGCAAACAGAGTGTTTTGTGTAAATTTCAAGTGCCTGCCTGGTGCCATTGTTGATATTGAGCATTATTTATGCCATATAAAAATCACGTTGGTTGTACCCTTTTTATTTATTAAATTTATTGTGGTTTTAATATTTTCTGTTATAGTGGCAACACAAATACATATCTGTACAAAATTTCAGCTCCCTAGCTATTACCGTTCTTGAGATACAGCCTGGAGACAGACGACAGACATTAAATTCTTAGTAGTAGGGTTCCGTTTTTACCCTTTGGGTACGGAACCCTAAAAAAGGGTCCTATTTTTACCCTTTGGGTAAAGAACCCTAAAAAATAACTTGTGACATTAAATTGATAACACTTTGAAAAAAAAAAAATTTTTTTAATCTTCCCAGCTGCGGCAAGGCCAGTCCTACTGCACGGACAACGAGTGCCTGGAGACGCTGCCCGGGCCGCAGGGCTCCGCCGGCAACAGCTTCCTCGTAGTGTTCATGATGATGGCGCTGGCGGCGGCTATGTACGTGATGCGCCCGCGCCGCGACCGCCTCCAGGACGCAGCAAAACCGACCAACTCCCACGTATGTTCTTATGAAATCAGGGGGGGACGGCAAACGCTAACCTGTGGCTTTTCTATGAGTTTATACTCGATAGCGACTACGTAAATTTTTAGAATGGGCAAATTTTACAGCGCCCCTAGCGGTCACTTGCGGAACTAAAATTGTCATACAAATATTATATAATATATTCCGTAGTCGCTATCGCGTATCGATAATAAGTACAATTGCTTCAAGCTCATGGTAGAGCTACGGAGCATCATGAGAGTAGCAATCCTTTCCGACCGTAAAAAGATAAGAGTGGGGTAGGATCTGCGGTAAACTCATTCACTCCATGAGTTGTATGTCGAGCCGACCGAAATATGGTATACTCCTATGAGTGTTTATGTTTTTTGTATGTATTCAAGGGGTTTTAAAATTGTCTAATTCATATTTAATCACTAATTGAATAGTTTTCAACCCCGTTGAACTTTAGCAATATCTATTTTGAATTCTTTTTGGTTTAAGCTTTAAAGTATCTTCACACCAAATACATTTCAAGTTTCAGTTATTAAAGCGTTAATAGTTAGCAGACAGGCCGACACACTTGCTTTTATTCCATAAGTAGGGATATCCTAATAAAGGTGGTCGCATATTAGCCAGAACGGAACGAGCCGCATTTTGTTTTAATAAATCAAGAAAATAAGCGCGCATGGCGCTGAAAAATGTACGATCAGAGAAGTCGAAACATATACAGATCGTGGATTTGAGTAATTTGGTCGGGTTATGTCAAACTCAGCCGACAGTTTACGACTTACATGGACAATTCTATCATCCGACCAAATGACGTAGGTCCGTCAACTGGCTCTGTTACAATTTTTTCCATGTTACCTTCACCTTTAATTGTAGAAAACTAATTTCCATATTTTTTTCTTCAGGACAACGATGGGGCGCCGCCAACTCCACCCAGAATTTAATAAATACAAGGTTCACACAAGGTTCATACAAAAAGCAAAATGTAACACCATAATATTATGGCGTACAAAATTATGAAATTAAAAAGATAATAAATTATGTATAATATAAGTATAACTTAAGATCTGTATTTAGATGTATACATTAATATAATTATACATTGTAATTTTAAACTTATATTCTAAAGTGGACCTTTGTTTTGGACTTTTTTTGACCATTCCATGATAATTATGTTATAAACAGAATAATCTTGAGGGTTTCACAATTTAAAAAAAAATTCAAGGTATACTCATATATCGTCGCTGCGCGTACGAAACCGCGCGTAAGAGCAGTTTGTAAATACCGCGTAACAGCAAAACGCGCAAAATTCAAATATCGTGCCAGCCGACTCTAAACGCCTGTTGACTGATATTAGACCTCACCTGATTTGAATTATCCAATTAGAAAAGTCGGTTGTGCTATAGAAACCGAATTAAAACACTCGAAATATTACGTTTTTTCTTGCTCCAGTAAAATCGTCAAAAAGCAAATAACGCGGCATTTACGAGTCGTTCTCACGCGGAATCGCACGAGCAGCGACGGTATAGGGACGACACTAACTAATAATCTTAACTTAAGGTGTGCAAAGAACATTAGAATTATAATTCAAATTTCAAACTCACGACATTACCCTTAGATCAGATTAAAAAAAAAAACGAGTCGTATCGTGGTAGTCCCATGGCCAGTGACGACGTAAGTTTTGGAGGTCGATGTGGAACTAGGTGTTAGTGTTAACAGTGCAATATTTAATTTTAGATCCATTGCCTCAGCTAACGCGGAAGCAATGGAGATCGTGACTTTACATAAATACTTGAATAATATAATACTAGTACACTATTTTGAGTAGCTTTGATAATACTGAGCCCCCACCCGTAGGTAGAGTGCCATTATCGCTTATTTTACATGACTGCGCCAGAAGGAGGGCTATGTTTTTTCGAGAGTATGTATGTATAACTGTTTGGCACGATCTGCAGTCTGAACGGCTTGATGGATTTTAACGTATGAGGTATCGTTTAATTCGTCTTGATAGCGCAAGTGACACTGGGTACATTAAAAAATTAGAACATCAAAATGGCGGATTTTGAAGTCAACATTGTGAGGTTCCAAAAACTTTTTTCCGCCCATTTAGGTTAGGGAGTAGGGTATTAAAATGAAGGGCTTTAAATAGCCATTCTAAGTTCCTGCAGTCGGGTTTTCTGTTTTTAGACATTCAGCTTGTTATAAAGTAAGTATGGAATTGACAAACATAAGTCGAATGTTAAAATTCATATTATCGAAAGCTTTGGCCATTATAAGAAGAATATACCGCTTTCAAATCGCTAAATTGTTTTATAAAAGCCATTCTATAGCGTTGAAGGATCTGTCTTAACCTTATATATGCTGGAAACTATCGGTAACTCTTTCGTTTGAATTTCATGATTTATGACTATCAGTATATAGACATTTCAAAGCAAAGCAAGATAGGCTACGTTAGACTCAGCATATATCTGAGAAATCTCGTTTACGCAGACACGACTCATATTTCGCAGTAGTACTTCAATGCTGGCAGCGAATTTTAGTTTCTCAGTACATTTCGTCACTTTCCAATAACAATGTTCTTAGAAATCACCTAATCTTCTTATTTATTTTGATAACAAAATGTCTATTTTTAGTTATGATAACGCATACCAAAGTGCACTACTGTGAGAACAGTTACGGAGCAAGATGCCAATTTACATATCTGTCAATTGCATTGGAATATCATATTAGCGCTCCGTCTGTCTATCCGATCCGACATCGCTACCGATACGACATAGAGCCTACAAATGCCAAATGCATGAAATCCAGCTAACGACTCAAGACGTTGTCCACGATAGAATTAAACCTCGTTAGAACCGTAAACTTTTTCGAATTTACAAGCCTAAACTCATCGCAATCTGTTTTTCAATTAACTATGTCAGTATATTTGTAAACAAATAACACACTAGTTGTAATTAAGATTCATGTTAGTTTCCATAACATTGTTATTATATTTTGTTATTTGTTTGTTAGCAGCACCCCACTGTATTTTGTTTATGATTCCCCCATAGCACAGGTTGCGCCTAATTTTGGGACAGGTAATTTTGAAAAAGTTTGTTTAAATTTTATCAACAATAAAGATTAACTTTAAATTAGTTAAATTCCTTTTCGGCAGGGTTGCCTGGAAGAGATCGCTTATAGCGATAAGGTCGCCCTTGCCCAGATTCATGTAATCTACCCGAAGTTTAGTTTTCAGTATCTTTTTCATTTTTGATTGTGAGCAATTATCTATCTTAAATTGGTTAAAACACAACCGAAATGGCTTTTAGAACCTAAATTAAATTTCTGCGGAATATCGTATCGGACTACATGAAAACGCTCTTAGACAATTTATATATCTGACTATGAATAGCGATTATACAAATCCAATCTATATTTGGATTAGAATAAATATAGATTAGTTATGACGTTTGGATTAAATATAGACTACTAGCAATTACATGCGGTCTTGTAAATGATTTATCCCGAGCGAGTCTTAAAAAGTATCCTATATTCTAAGCCAGATTACACTCTACGTGTCTACCAATATCCCAAAAAAAAAATGTAGTTTCAGCGTGATTGACGCACAAACATCCGAACAAACTTTTAAGTATCACCTATTCTTATCACATACAGTTACTGAAATGTCACGCATCAGATTGTCAAAGAAATGCTAATGACGCGACGCATCATTAACATTGTTTATTAACAAATATCCATATTTATAGTCCCTATCGCATTTTAAACTCACACTTTCCTGAGTACTTAATCAACTTTAATTTCATTGCTGACAGCGCAGAGACCGAGAAATATATTGGATTTTTTACGCTTTACATACGCCAAACTAAGTCACGCGTTACACTCTTTTAAAACTGAACAAAATTTCGACCTAAGTTCAGTCAACTGATTACGAATTTAAACTTTTAATTTACTAATAAGCCTACCTGGCATATTTTTAAGTCTTTACATTTTACTTTCCTATTTCAGAAAAATCGACCTTCTCAACGTATTAACTCCCAAGCAGATATACACAAAGATGTTTAGTTATATATACATTCATCACACCCACAAAACCGAGGTGTGTGTGGTCAGTCATTAATAGTCTGACCAGTTGACGCAAGCGTGCCGTAGTCGTGTCGGTCGTTGGCCTTGTTAGCGGAGGATGTGTCGTCACATGTAAATAGATGTGCGCTAATTCACAGGGTTCAATACCGCCGGCCGTACATGTAAAGTGTTATCGTTAGTTCTACAACGTATCTATTGTTGACAGACAGGCAGACCTCAGGAACTGTTAGATATGTGCTTTAAGAAAGAACAACACGCTACGCCATTTATGAGTCTACTTACTTATTTTCAGTTGCCTAGCAACATTCGATCTCCCATAGACTATATAACATTCCCCCCCCCCCATAAAAATAAGAAAATAAAACTTAGTAAAATAAAACAAACCATAACTTAATACAACATAAGCATTGAAAAGTATTTCCTTTAGTCTACGCGAGAAATGTTTCTTAAAAATCAGTTAGGATTTCTCGAACCGACAACCGTGTCCAGTTCCGTAGATGAGGGGACAATTTTAATGCAATCATAATTGTACTGTAATTGTCGATTTCTATTAATCAGCAAAATAAATAAAAAATAGTTTTCCCAAAAATTTTAGTGCTTTCGATCAATCCAATCAAAGTAGCGGTTATTAACCCTCTGTCAAAAAAATGTCATTTCTATACAAACTGTGATTGAGAACAACAAAGATACAACACAACAATTTGTCGTCGATCGCGTTTGTTACAGAAAATGACAAATGTTTGACAGAAGGTTAGTGAATGCTATCACCTATAGAACTATAGGAGTGGCTAATAAAAAGGCGTTTTATATTTTACGGAGCACTGACTAGATTTCAGAATAGGGAAGATGTGTGTAAAACAAAATTTATTGAATGCAAATTATTATGATAGTGGACTAAAAGATTTACAGAATGACAAGTGTCTGAATTCTGTTGAGAAATAGTAAGATTAAGAGAAATTAGCGATTTAAGTTTTATACCCCTGTCTTTCTCTCAAAAAGCAATTTAGTATAAACTTTGTATGCAGCTTATAGACTGACCCCACAATCAATATTTCACTCTTCTTTTCCTGACGACTTTAAATGCTCATAACTTCGTTCTTTTTAATTTCATCAAAAAACTGATTAGACTACATCGTTTTTCAATAAAGATAAATTCATATAAAGAAAGAATAAAAAATCATGCATTTTCCCTACTACAGGACTTTCAACTCATTTATTTAGACGTTCTAATATATTTATTTATAAATTTTGAGAAACCTACAAACTTTTTTGCCGTGGGAGAGCCTTGCTTCGGCACGAATGGGCCAGCTCGACCGGAGTGATACCACGACCTGAGTGAGTGAGTTTACCGGTGGCCCAACTTCCCTATTTCTATTCCCCGATAAAAAAAGGCCGGCAAGGCTCTTGCGACCCTTCGGATGTCGCGAGTGTCCATGGGCGACGGCAGTTGCTTTCCATCATGTAACCCGTCTGCTCGCTTGCCCCCTAAATTTCATTTAAAAAAATCCAAATTACTTCATCATTCTAGTAACTCGAACATCCCAATTTGAATCTTATTATTGTAACATAAAACCTAACTATTGTCTTAAAATGTATATTTAGATTATGATCAACTGGCGGTCGTCGTTACCTTGGCTCAAACAACAAAGTCATAAAGCTAATTATCACTCTATAAATAATTATTTAAATTCACTCATTAGTGTTTAAATGCACTTTGCAATCTACAGAGTGTTTGTAATCAACCTCGCCTTTTGGGCTAGCGATTAGCGACAATATGAACAGCTATTGTTTAAATATTTCGGAATATTCGGGTAAATAAGAATTAGGAGCAGCACGATTTATTAACGGATGCAAAAGTAATATTACCATAGATAACTCATTTCAAGAGCAGCTTAATAATCCAAACAAAAACAACGAGGGCTTTTTCTTAGTTACAACCCCACTTTTGAAAATGTCAAAATGTAACAATCGCAATATAAAATTATATGTACCAACAAAGTAAAATTAAGTCAGACGGAAAGAGCGGGACTCTCCTAATACAAGTTTTCTTAAAAGTAGAACCCCAACCCATTGTAATAATGTATGGTAACATAAAGTTTTTTTTATTTTACTTTTGTAATTTTCAAGCGGTCGTTGCACACAGAAATGCCGTAAAATTGTCACGATATTCACAAAATGAACGTACGATACGTCAAATATATCATCCTTTGTAGTACAGCGCATAGAAAACAAAACATTGCACATTTACCACATACATTAGCGTCAACATAACGCACAAGCCATGTAGCGGTTGCTCAAGCAAGTTTCTAAACGGAAACCGACTTGAGCAATCAGTCATTCATGTAAACGAAGGCCTCACGAAAAGGCATAATCTTTATCAACACTTATCAACATTATGACCGAACAATTACTCGTTACCGATGTAATCGTGTATCCGCCGAATTTGCACGCAGTCTTTGGTGTGAGCGAGGCGAAGGTTCTAACAATTCTCAGCACCCTCTACATAATCGCCGTTGTTCGTTATTTTTTTTATGATATTTAGGGGGCAAGCGACCAGAGGGGTTACCTGATGGAAACCAACTGCCGTCGCCTATGAACACTCGCGACATCCGAACAGTCGCAAGTACGTTGCCGGCCTTTAGGAGGGAATGGGAATAGGGATAGGGGGACTAGGGAAGTTGGGCCACCGGCAAAACTAACTCACTGAACGAAACAGAGCACAACGCCGTTTCACGTCAGTTTTCTGTGAGACCGTGGTATCACTCCGGTCGAGCCGGCCCATTCGTGCCGAAGTATGGCTGTCCCACGGCAAATTGGGCACGATCATCGTGAAAGCGTCCACATAATCGTCCGTAGTACTTCGCCAAGTCGCCGATGAAAGGCGAATATTGACTAACATCGGCGGATAGAGACGAGTATGGTTTCAACACAATCGTCTTTGTGTGTCATCGTCTGTATTTGCCGATAATGAAGAGCCATGTGCGAAAGCGAAGGATTTCTCACACGCGCTCAATAGTCTTATGTCGAACTTTTTTTTTTTAAAAAAAAGGCACGTCAGCCTTGCGGTCCGCTTGGATCATCTTGTCGAGGCCACTACCGTGCCCCCAGGTCTATTTGCAAATCGTAAACATATACCAAAGATTCATTGGCCAAGCTACCAGAGATGATGCCGAAATTAAACAATGCCGAAATGAAACCAGCTGCTTTCACACATAATTTTCTTATTGATGCCAACCAAATATAACCGCAATAACGCTAAACACACAAAGAACAACGTAACCAGTAGGACTACTATGAGTTTGAAACAATATTATTTGTCAAAACTCGATATCGACTACGTAAATTTTTACTGTGGCATTTTTAGTTCCGCAAGTCCCCGCTAGAGGCGCAGTGAAATTTTGTTATACAAAAAATTTTACGTAGGACTCGCTATCGAGTATCGAACTATCGACAAATAATATTCTATATATACTCCAAACTCATGGTAAAGCTACAGGGGCGACAATGCCTACTTATAAGTTTAATAAGCTGTAAAATATTCCAACGAGGCGTTCCACTGGAGCGCGTGTATGAGAGGCCATACCCCACTAACCTATAGCTGGCCAGATCAAACTATACTGTTAAATGTGTCCCAGTTAGAACAAGTTACTTATACTCGTGTCGCGATATTTCTGTTATCACACACTTATGTTATAAATGAAGACACGAGTGAAAGAAGCGGGTAACTAACATTTAGAAATCTGCTTAAAACAATGTGGATTTGATGTATAACTAGATTCACTAGCTAGATATTGAAATGCCCGCAACTTCGTTCGTCACGCGGAACCGTACATTTACCCGAGGTAAAAAGTATCCTATAAGTTGGCCAGACCTAATAGCTATTAAACAAAAAAGATTTATTAAAATCCGTCCAGTAGTTCCCGAGATTAGCGCGTACAAATAGACAAATAGATAAACAGACAAACAGACAAGTTTTTTTTTGTCTATATGTGTTCTATTACTGTTCCTTAGCAACCCAACATTGATTATTTTGTAAAAAGTACAGACACTCCAATTTTACTGTTTTATTTTATGTATATAGAATAAATGTAATAGTTTATTTGTATGTTTGTTCGACAATCACGCTAAAACACAGTCACGGTTTTACAGATGGGTATTATTTGACATCGATTATTATATTAATTCGTCGGGTGGGTTTCAGAATACGGCTACGGAATGTTCTATTTTTGCCACCGTGTGCCTTGTCCGCACCTAGTAAATAGGATACTTTTTATAACGACTAAATGCTCCCGCGGTTAAGTACGACGGGTAAAAAAAAATATGTAGAAAACTTTTTTTTTTAATCTCTACATCTGAATCTAGTTCATAATACAGTTTTCAAATCTGATAACCCTAGCCACGTGTTGTAGGTCACAGTAAAACAGTATCTCTGCATTTACCGTTTTTGTTTCCTGTGTCATTATCAGAAACAATCAGTTTGACGGAAACGCACCGGTGTTCGTAATTAGGTAACTGGACATTAGCAAAACAGCTGATCAAATAATCCATACTAATATTTTAAAAATGCGACAGGTGTGTCAGTTTGTCGGTCTACCTCTATACGCCCATGCCGCTAAAGCTGTAGTTCTGATTATGACCAAAAGTTTGAAGCAATAGTAATTATCGATACCCGATAGCGACTAAGTAAGTTTTAGTGTGGACTAGATGATGCCCGCAACGCGCGGGAACCGTATTTTTTTTTTCGGGATAAAAAGTAGCATATATTCTTCTCGAGTCCCTCAACTAACTTTACACAAATTATCACGTCATAAAGTTGTTCGGTTGCGACGTCAAGAAGGAAGAAACAAGAACCAAACACACTTTCAAATGTATATATATAAAAGAAAGTCGTGTTAGTTACACCACTTATAACTCAAGAACGGCAGAACAGATTTGGCTGAAAATTG
>JAOTAV010002332.1:0-33272 GCA_026546445.1 Cyclargus thomasi | reverse complement strand
GAGACTTGTGTTACAGGTACCAGACAACGGAAATATATTTAATACTTTTATACTATACACATATTTAAGATTTTTATCCAAGACCCAGGAACATTGAAAAACTTGCTCCGTCAGCGGAATTCAAAGCCGCGACCCCCGGCTTAAGCTACCAACACGCTTACCAACTGAGCCACAGAGGTCGTCAATAAATGTAGGATTCTTTTTATCCCGGGAAATTTATGCGCAACGAAGTTGTGACCACCAACTAGTTAAAAATGTAATCGCCGTAAAAAAATATTTTAATAACAAAGTAACAAATGTTTTCATTAATTGATCCTCATTAAAACATCCTAATCCAGATTATTGGGTTCTTAACGGTTATATCTACGCCGATACAAGATAACCATCTGTCGGATTGCGTAGACCTTCCCTAATTCCTTTCACATACCTATCAGTTCATCTCTATCCTCTTGGCGAATTTATCGCCAATTAATACTTAATTAGGTTTAAGCGGACCTTTTCATCTATATCATTAAATAAAATCTTTTGTCCTGAACTATATGCATTTAGGAATCAACGTACAGTTTAAACCAGTGATCGTAGAAACATGAAAATTTGAGAGGAGTTTTCTCCGTATGACTGAGGTGACTAATAAGAAGGGATTTGAAAATCGTCTCCGAAGGGGGTAAAAACGAGGGTTAAAGTTGGAATTGCAAAACGCGATTCCTTGGTCTGATCTGATCCAAATTTACAAAAAACGTTGTTTGATTTACTAAATTGAAGATTTAATACATATTTTTTAGAACATCCACAATGATATTATAAATTCGAAAGTGTATCTATCCGTCACCTTTTCACGAGAAAACCACTGAACCAATTTGACTTGAATTTAGTATAGACATACTTTGAATCTCGGGGAAGGACATAGGGTACTTTTTATCCTAGAAAAATGTACGGTTCCGGCGCGTATTTTGGGGGAAAGGAGTTGCGGTCATTATTTAGTAATCTATATATTCTGCAGACCTCGCATTTCATAATTCTTTCGGTTAAAAGTTCTCGTTTGAAAAGTGTTGTCATGATTATGAAGCTGTCACCACAGCCGACGTCCATTACAGTATTGTAAGCAATCATCGAACTTTATATATAATATAATATTATAACTGAGAACTTTAGAAAAAAAAGTTCCTATATGTTTACAAGAAGTTGCCCGGGGACAAAAAATGTCCCAGATTGTATGAATATATGGTTTTGTCCCCTGGACCACCGACTTAATATATAGAAATGTTTTTATAGTTTAGTATTTATTTAATAAATTATTGGTTAAGATATTTTTTTGGCTATCGAAAAAACTTATTTTATCGGTAAGAAATACGCTGATTGACTTTTTAATCAAAGATTTTTCTAGGACAAGAAAAAGTTGCTTTACCTAATAACAAAGGGTTATAGACCACTGCTGTCTACAATTATTATTTGAAATGGGACAGTGGGTTTATTTGTTAGTTTGTTTGTCCTTTACTCACACGGCAATAAAGCAACCAATCGATTCAATTTTTGACATAGACTTAGTCAAAAGAATGGAAAGTAGCATTGGTTACTTTGACCTTGGATAACTTATACACGCGAGCGAAGCCGCGGACATATCTAGTCCGTTGTGAGACCGCTCTACCATATTAAAAGTTCAACATAGAGAAACGTAGAGAGGAAGCATAATAGTTACAATATCGAACATGTTCACTAATTAAAACAACATGGCCGCCTAAAGATGGCGTTTTTTCTTTCATGTATTTATTTCCTTTTATCTTTGAAAATACGACGACAGTCTGAATTATCTTTTTGTAAATCAGAATTATGGAATATTATAAAATCGCAAAGGCTTAATTAGTTTTACATCAAAAGAGGATTTTTTTCACTTTTATGTTTCAAACGTATGAAATGCGGTCGACAGATTTCAAAGGGTTTAGTTAAGTAGTATTTTAATTATGAAAATATTATATCAAAGAGCTGAAAATAGAGAGGCAACTGCATTTTATATGCAAAATAGGGCCTGATTCACCATTAGGGTTTCCAGATCCAGACAAATCATTTTCTGGGCATTTTTGGGGTCATTTTAGGTATCCAGTCCGAGACTAAATAAAAAAAAATCAGGGGCAGCAAAGTAGAATTACTGGACCCACGCAAAATATCGGCACAATCCCGGAAATCCTGGCCATGAGGCAACCCTATTCACCATTATCTGATAAGTGCCTAACGACTTTTCACTACTTATCTGACGAATGGAGTATGGCGAATCTGAGATATAAGTTGTGGTTAGCCTATCCGACACTTATCCGGAAGTCGTGAAATAAGCCTGAGGTTTTTAAGACGTTTCACTCGGCGGAATATATCACAAGCGCTTTTTTATGTCGGTTTTCTTTGAGACTGTGATCGTTCTCCGGTCGAGTCACCGAAGCATGACCCTTTCACACTAAAAAGTCTCTTGTATTTTCGCGTTGAAATATAAATTCATATTCCTTTGTATCACACGATATTTTAATATCAATTCATTAAAGCACACATTTACTCTAATTGCTAATAAAAATTTAATATCGCAATTAGAAGGGCTGAAACCTCGCTTGTACTTTACATTATATAGACAACGTCATGTAGACGTTTCATATATTATACTAGCTTTTGCCTGCGGCTTCGCTTGCCATTTAAAGCCACGTAAAAAATTAAAGTTGTTGTCACTTGTAGGCATGATGTTTTTTCACGACCAAGATGCATTTGCTACTCTCTATTATCTGAATTTATTTTTTTATCATTTTTTATTTTAAAAAGTAAGGGCCTGTTTCTCCGCTTACTGTTAAAGTTTCTATTAGGCTATCCACAACTTTTTTGACAGATTTTCTATACAAAATCTGTCAAATAAATAGACTGTCTGTGAGCGGTGAAACAGGCTCTTAATATATCTTTTTATACATAAAATAGTGAAACATAAATACTCTTTTACTACAAAATCTTAGTTGCCTAGTTTTATACATATAAATTCGTTCTCATTGACACATTACTTTTTAATTTTTGTTTTACCATGACAGTGCTATGACATGGCTTGCAGGTTTATAAAGTTTAACTACGAATATTGCACTTTTACAAGATAAAACTCAGATTTGTTATAAACGCGTCTAACTAATGTTGATGGAATCTAACTGCTATAAATGCATTTAGACGTTTTGAACGCGTTCCATTCCATTTGTGAAATCTTGTTTTTTTTTATTCTTAGTAAACGGGCGTGAAAATAAAATGAAACGTTCTGACCGCATAAATAATTCGGTAATAAGAAACGGACAATGAGTAACACGCAGAGGGGACATTGTTTACGCATTTGAATATTACTTTAGTTATTTTCGTCTTACGTCCGGTCGAGTTAAAGAAAATAGATAAGGGATAACGACGGGAAACAAAGGAAGGAAGAAGGATATAAACTCATTTGTAATATTCTTTAATACGGGTAGGGTTTGATGTTGTACTCAAAAATAAGTATAATGTTCTGAAGTGATTTTTACGGGGACTATTTACGTAAAGGTATTTAGCCAAATATTTTACGTAGAATAGCGTTATAAGCAGGAAAGAAAATGAGAGTGTCGTCGGTTTTCGGGTGTTCGAGGCCTGTAATGTACTGGTGGTAAGACCATTTGTTCAAACTGGAGTTGTCCAAGCCCGGTTGTACACGCATACTAATGCAATATTTTCCGAAGTACATGTTGCGGATGCTCATTGCCGAGGGAAAGCCAACTTTGGCAGGAACGGGCCTGCATAACTAGAGAGATATCACGACCTTATAGAAAATTGACGTGAAGCAGTGTCGCGCTGTTTCGTCCAATGAGTGAGCCCCCACTACCTACAGCTCATTCCTATTCTCTCATAAAAGGCCAGCTACACTCCTAATGTTGCAAGTGTCCATAGGCAACTACAGTTACTTCCCATTAGGTGGCCAAGCTCGTTTGTGCATTATTTCATAAACAATGTCACTTCTTCATCTCAAATAGGCTTCAAATCATTACAATTCTAATTTCTATCATCAAAACATGGCTGGCCTTCACCCATATTCGTTTCGTTCCACATTTCTCTATTTTGGGCGCTATATCCATGAGTGCACTTATTTCAGCTAATCGTATAATGTGCCACGGTCACTCTAAATTACTAAGAATGGCCTGAAATTAGGCCACTTTCAATTACTAGGCCGTTTTCAGTCGTTTTCAGCACAGTGACTTTGATGCGAAGTTTTTAGTACGAATTATCTTTTTTAGTTCCAAGTCAAAAATTGTTTAAATTGGTATACAGAAATCGCATGAAAATAAATTTTAATGCAACTGTTTTATTTATGTTTAAGGTACGCAAAGTATAATAATTAATTATTAACGAAGACGAATTGAAACGTATATGAAATGTGTAACTAATACGGTAAAGATATAAATTAAAATAACAAAAATCTATACACAGTTAGCTTCTGCCCGCAGCTTCGCATGGAATTTACAATCGCGAAAAATACGAATTAATAAAAACTAGGTAGTGCCCTAACTCTCCGTTTTAACACTGGCGGGGGCACGAATATGCCTCTAAACTATGGGAACATTATGTTTTTCAAAGCCAAAAGTAGCCTATATTACTCTCCATCTTGTCAACTAAGTCTATTTAAAAAAAATTAAGTAGATTGGTTGCTTTGTTAAAGAAGGACAAAGAAAAAAACACAGTTACTTTTCCTTTACATTAGTTGATATTTTTAAATAATAAATTCGCTTCTATCTACTACTCTTTGGCGCCAAATCATTTTATTTCGCCTCAGGGGGCAGAGACCGTCTTATACAAATAAATAGAATCTGATTGTCTTTATACTTATTTCATTTAAACCATTACTGTATAAGGGACATTTAAATTTGTTTTATGAAAAGGTCTGAAAGGGCAATTTGATTAACAGCCAACATAATCTTCTTTCTGTCCTTAATGTGATCCTTGTTTATATATTTTATAAGTACAATGAACGAAAAAATTACATTTTAACATTCTATTTTGATAGCGTAATACATTTTATTTACTCGTTGTGAGGTGTTTTTACACTTGTTTAAGAAAATATTTTTTATTTAAGTACATAATTGCAAAAGTGACTAATAAGTTTAAGACTATTCAGTGTAGCTTAGTAATTTGAGCTGAGACCTTGACTGATAAAAAATCCATGTTTTAATGATATTTAGGGGGCAAGCGAGCAGACGGGTTACCTGATGGTAAGCAACTGCCGTCACCGATGGACACTCGAGACATCCGAAGAGTCGCAAGTGAAGAATAGGAATGGGAATCGTTAAACTCACTCACTGAACGAAACACAGCACAACGCCGTTTCACGCACGTTTTCTGTGAGGCCGTGGTATCACTCCGGTCGAGCCGGCCCATTCGTGCCGAAGCATGGCTCTCCCACAGCAATGAGCATCCGTATTATGTACTTAAGATCGGAAAATGTCTCATTGGTACACGCCTCCACCGGGGCTCGAACCTGCACCCTCTCGAGTACGAACCAAAAGTCTTACCCTAATGGGAGAGGTTGTAGGCCTAATGGCCACGGACGTTCTAACTTTATGTTTGTTCGCCGATTTCCTCGCCGTTTGTAAACTTTAAAATTTTTTTCGTTGTTGCATATAGCTGCAGTTTGCTCCACTTATAATGATTTTCAGTTTTTCTAAAGGATTCCTGATATGTAACCAAAAACTAAAGTTTTGGACAAATGCATACCCCAGTGTACATCCGAAGGTGCTGTTCTTAAATCCTTATGGATCGGCTTTAGCTAGACAACTCAAAGCAAATGCCACTTCATCAATTTTATCAATCATTATCATCATTACTATGATGGTACTACGCAGCGTTTTATTTTTACCGTATAATTGGTATTTTTTGACTTTGAAGTTACGCTTAATTTAGGTGGTACCGACTTCAAAGTTATAAAGATTGAAACTTACGACAATCCTTATAAGGCAGCAACAGAGAATAGAATTATTTGTTAATTTTTAGTTCATGTATCCATTATGTTTGCTGTGGAAGTCGGATTTTATTTTTTCTTTTAAATCATTATCAAACGATCTAGAAGTTTTTCTAGGAAATGGAAATTGTGATTGGTACAGTCGTTTGCGGTTTACTGGTTTGTGGGAGTGTAGTTAGACTTTTTTACTATCTTCTGGTTTTCAAGATCATCGAATTTGTGATAAGAAAAGGTAATGGTTTTAACCATTACGAGTTAGCTACAAGACAGACCTTCAAAAATGCTAAAATTTATTAAAAAAAAAAGGTACTGGCTTTGGCATAGATCCTAGCATTTTGTATGATCAACTAGCTATGTTACTTATTAAATTGTATTTGTTTTTCCTTATTTGATTTGAGGTAGTAGACGTGACAAACCATATAGGATGCGAAAATGGTCACCACAAACCCTTTATTATAAAATTAATAATATTATTACTCAGTTCAGATAACACAAAGGGAATTTGTAATTCTGTCGCTAAGCTCTGTTGGTATTTTAATGCTTCTCATTTTTACTTTGGTTATGCCTTGCATATAGGCCGTTTTAAAATCAAACATTTTTAGTCACTTCATAGTTTGGATGATTAATAAAATGAGCAACCATGTTCAAGTTAATAAATAAAATGTCCTTCCAAAGATGGATCTGGCTTATCCCTTTTTGACCGTAACACTGAGAATTAAGGTCGAAATTTGTAAATGTATTTATCGACTGTACTTACGTCATTGTCATCATACTTGTTGAGATCATCAGTTCAATATAAGCTGGCAATATATTATGTTACTATAAATCTGTTCATAACCAAAGCAAACCAAGTGATGCGAATTCTGTACCACAAAAACAATGAGAAATAAAGGATAATTTGTGTGTGATTTCTATATATTTTCTGAATAAGAAGGAATTACCACAATGTATTCAACAAAAATCTTGGTTTTTTTTATTTTTATGTCTAAAACGTTGATTCCCGAAGTGGTCCAGGTAGACCCCCAAGGGTCCATGGGCGGCTCGCCGGAGGTCTACATGGGCTTGAACAAAAAATAGGGGTCCACAAGACGATAGTGGGGGTCCACGAAAATTTTCCTTAATTTCAAACTTGCCGTAGGTAAAATGTTATGTTGACTGCCATTACTTTACTTTTGTTTACTTGCTAGTAGATAGTGATCAAAATGAAAGTAACCTGCATAATGACTACAAAACCAGTTTTAATTATTATTATTAAAAATAGTATATCACCATGGATCATAAATCAATTTATTGTGTTATAAAAGGAACTGTTCGAACTAAGAACGACATTTTGGTTGCAAGCAGAAATACCCGATAATATTATATTAGAAGGAGGGAGGGGGAGGGGGGGAGGGGTAGCAGGGGGTCCACAGAAACAACTGAAAGTTTTATAGTGATCTACGAGAATAACAAGTTTGGTAACCACTGGTCTAAACAAACATATTAACTATATCAGAACTAAGATAGCTTCAAGAATCTAAAAAACATGTTTAAGTATATCGGTTACAATCAATCCCAAAATTATTAAATTTTGTACTCTGTGAATGTCTATATTTGCATTTGAACTACTCTATGTTTCTTAACAATTGATGCTTCGTTTCGATAAGGTTATTATTAAGATGATAAGATAAAATTATTGTGATATAATATCTGTTTCATGATAAAATTCGTATGGTAAATGGTAATCCTATATTACGTATAATGTGTTTCATTATCGCGATAGTCGTAAAGCTAAATGTAGCTGAAAAATGTTAAGAATTCAAGGAAAATTGTTTTGTTCTTGAGACTGAATTGCACAAGGATTCAATTTTCAGAAACGTTGGATCAAAGTTGTGAAAATTCTGGCTGGTGCGATTTTGCAAAATTTGATTGCCGGACTTATCGACTGTCTAGTTTAGATGACTTTATAAACACATCAAAAATTAGAGAAAATGTAATTTGGTGAACCTTGATAAAAATAATTCATGAAAGTTAGCGAGTGAACTAAATATCTAAAGGATATAGGAAACGGTTAAACTATTTACTTCTTGAATTCCTATATACCCGTTTAAGCTGTCAATCTTCATCATCATTAACTTAATAAATAATAACTGTTAAACGTTTTCTGTCGATGTTAACACTAATAGTGTTAATTGGCATTAAAATAGGTAATGAAATACATCCTATATTCGCTAATGGCGGTATTCCTCCGTTTAGGGAAGTCTGTCCGTCGTGTCGACAAGCGACGTCGCGTGCTCCATTTGAATTGCAATTAGTGATATTTTCACTGAAAACACACTATATATACAGACGTTCCAGTAGAGCAATGTGGGTTGTATATATCTGATGTAAACGGAAATCGGACGAAAAGTAAATCCATATTTTGATAAAAATTTATGAAATAACTTATGGTATAAGACAACTACCGTGATGTTTAAATATGAAGTTATAGGTATAATCGTTCCAATTCTGAATTATTATACAAGGAATGCAATTAAACTATTCATAAAATAATAGATATAAAGTTAACACTTTAACAATTGTTATAAACACACTGATATAAGATTAGTTACAGAAATAATTAATAGAGAATAACCAGGAATTTTATTAATAGAATCTCAAAATAGCATCAGCAACAAAAACAGTTCTGAATCAAGAAAATGTTCTATTTATAACAGATGACCATTCTGATAAAGCTATTAAAAATTCCTATGTCGTGTACTTGGTTCGTTCCTAGATTCCTTCGCCATATCCTTTGTTGATATCTGGGATAAGCATTGATTTATGGCGTTGGAGAGCGTACCTCAGCGTTTATTCTTTTATTATTTAGCAATTAGCTTCATCGAAATTCGATTGTTTATTTGTTTTTGATTTCCCTTTATTTCAGGTATCTACGTTTCGTTGTTTTAAGTTTTTGATCTGCCATCTTTTCCATTATTTCTTAAATGGTTTTTATGTTATTATCAGTGGAATTGTTTTAAATTTTTACCCAATCGGGAGTTTCCCCAGACAAATAGCTGCTTCATTGTTTTAAGTAATCCCATAAAGTTCTTATCTGAAACCTCAAAGGGCCTGTGCCTATTTCTCCATTTTAGGTATGGCTCTTAATATTTCTGTCATGTATTTACCCTGAGAACAAAGTCCATGTCAAAGTTTCGTAGACATAAAGTGTAGCCTCAACATTGTGACACCCACGTTGGAGAGAGTGACTCATGGATATGCTCGTATCTTTATAATATACCATATATTTGGCTACCCCACTTTGATCCCAGAGATAAGTAGAGGATAGTAAACATTTACTTGATTGTCGTACGGGCTACGTATTTTTAAAAAGAATGTATTTTTCTAAAGCTTTGTCAGGAGCACTTTTGAATGACTGACATTTTAAGATGTCTCGGTGATGAACTTCGTGATAATTTTTCTACGATTTAAAACCCTCTTCTGGTCATGCACAAAGACTAACAAAACCTAAAAACAATTTACAGATCATATCATAAAATAGACTCTTGTAAATGTTTTTTCAGAAACCAGAGATAAATCATGTGTCCAAGAAGTATATTTTAGAATATTAACTGTTGACTTTCCGTTCAATTAGTGTTAATTGTTTGAAAGTTATCGGTACTGTCGCTGGACTGCCAATCACTGAGATTAGAATATACATAGCACTTGACTTTCTATCTTATTAAACTTGGCATTAAATTTTCTCTCAGCTTAGTGATCTTCATTTCTGTTACCTAAAGCAAAATCATTTTCAATTTGTTAAAAAATATATACTACACTTTAAAATGCTTTTGCAGTGAACATTTGAAATTGACATTATCAAAGTGCGGAAGAACTCCGGAATTCCTTATTAAGTTTTACACTTTTAAATGTTTCACGTAACGTAGCATTTACAATTTTAGAAGTTGTAACTGCAGCGTGCAGTTACATCATTGCACTTTGGCAAGAAGCACGCGGAAGCGGGACAGCGCGGTCTATATCAAATTTCACTTCACCAAAACTAATGTGCACGCGATGAGTTTTTACAATCATTCAATCTTGGTAGCGATTAATCAGAGCGAACGTGCGCCCGAAGACAGTTTTGTTCGCGATCAGCCCGGAACACGCAAAGACGTAGTTTATTTACAATTACTCGCAGATTTATTATAAGGATGCGTACACAAAGCCTCTTTAATGGTACAAAATTTGTAATGTTATTTCATATTATCACAAATGGTATTAGCAAGGTTCTAGGACTTAAGTCTCTAGGCATTCGTAACTTCATTTTATTATTGTACTAGCTTCGCACGGGTGGACATTATTTAAGGTCTCTGAAAAAAAATTTGTGGCGGCCATCATTCATTTAACCAATAACAATTTTGATTTCGTAATATCTTTTGAATGGATTGTCCGATTGGAATGAAATAGTAGAAGTAATTTATAGCTATTGAAACAATCTTGCTCAATAAATAGTTTATTTGGATAAGGATTAGTGTTTAGCGATAATATGATCAATAAATATAGGCTAATAATTTTAATTACTTTTATTCTATGGAAAAGTGGTTATAATGGCTAAAATATAAATGTTTGGTTTATACTGTCCCGGACTTTTTTTGTAGGCATTATTGAGTTCTACAACTTTTCTATTTAAGTCAACCATACACCCCTCACCATTTAGGTAGCTTTCGCTAGAAACGTTAACGAACGGCAGTTTTTTCGACGACTTCACAATTTTCAATACCATGAAAAACCCTATATATTTTCGGGGATAAATTATAGCCTATACGGATTCGGAAGAACTTTTAAAATCGGTCCAGTAGTTTTTGAGCCTATTCAATACAAAAAAAATACAAAGGTATCCTTTTTATTATATGCCCGCAATTTCGTTGCGCGAAAATTTGTATATCACCGGAAGCATAAATTTTCCCGGGATAAAAAGTATCCTAAGTGTTGCCTAGACTTAATTGCTATTAAATAAAAAAAAAGTTTCAATCCGTTTAGTAGTTCCGAAGATTACAAACAGACAACTTTTTTATCGATTTGTGTTCTAATACTGTTCCTAACCACGGTGCCCCTTTTGATTAGTTTGTAAAAATATTAATTGTACAGACACGCCAATTTTACTGGTTTTTTACGTATATAGATAAAACACCTATGTTTTCTCATGCTACAAAAGTGCCGTCAATCGTTTGAAATCGAAAGTCGTAAAGGTTAATAGAAATTGCAAGTTTCCTAGTACTTTTTCAATTATTTTCATCGGCGCCTTGAAAGGCGAATGGTGATAGGAGACACTTTCTCAAATGGGCCCGGTACGTGGTCAGTTGAGTCCGTTACAGGTCACTGCACTGATGCTGGATGGAGAAAAGTACTATTTATATTATATTGTACTAACTTTTTCCCGCGGCTTCGCTGGCATTAAGTAGTATTTTAATACAAACTTTCAATTACCCCTATTTCACCCTCAAAGTAAATTTTCATAAAACGCTTAAACATGTGTTCATTTATTTTGAATCAGTCATGTAGTATCATAAATAAATCTTCATGTTTTTAACTCAACAAATGACGAACTTTCTTAGCGGGTGTCTACCCAATAAAACAATCTTACTCACCAAATTTCATGGCTGTAGCTTTAACGGTGTTTGCTCGGCGAATATGAATCAATCAAGACTTGTTATTTTATAGATATAGATAGATGTTATGTTATACACTAGGTTTAGAGCAGTACTAACATTTTCGTACTACGGTCACGGTTTTTAGCATAAAATGTTCAACGTGTTAAACATTTGTTTGCTGACGATGCTCAATACCGCGAATAGAGCGTATAAATACTTAGACCCCTAAATATACAACTGTTAGCTTAAACTTTAGAGAATCGTTTAAATAGATAAATACGTCTCTACTTTGGCGAATGGACTACCTCCCAAAATTTTTTACGACTTGGTCATCTACGAATAGTACAATTGAAGACATGAGTGGAAGAAACAAACAAGTAACATCCTAAGAAACGGGAGTTTCTTAGAATGTTACTTGTTTGTTTTAATTGCATTAATAGACGCTTTTGAATATGGGTTTTATGTATATCCAGATACACTAGCTAGATAATGAAATAGTTAAGGTACAAGATTAGTCAAAATTTTATTGAAAAAAATTTATATATACTCGAAGGTTGAAAAAAATGTTAGTTAGCCGCTTCTTCCTCTTATGTCTTCAATTACATTAAATTATTCCATCGCTTTATATGGATCATCCATATTAATGTGACTTCAACCTTGCTACAGCAACATATTGTAAAATTGGTAAAGGTTTCCTTACATGCTACGCTGCATGTGACGAATAGAGTACGCGATAGTATCTCCGAAGATCGTGCGTTTGACAAATAGTTTTGGCCGGTGCGTTCGCGCCACCGTGACGGATTATCGTCTTTTCAGCGGCTCTGCGAAAACGCGCCGCAGATGTGTGTGCCGCTTTCGTTTTCATGAAACTGAAAGTGGGCGATGTTCGGCTATGTCGTTGACTCGAATGTTTGTTTGCCACGCCTGGTTGGTTGTTGTATCCTATCGTGCTGCCATTTTGTGTGTTTTGTTTGTGTGCCACAACACATGTTGACGACCGTCACGCGTTCGAATGTTGCTCTGAACTTGATGATTCGTGGATTGACCTTTCTCGTCCTGGCTCTGGGTTTCCTGGAGACTGCCCATTACGTCACGCTCCTACTCTACGGCATACTGGCATACTTGATTGTTTTTGCATTGTTCATATTACATATTTTTTAGGATTTCTCGGCTTTATCGCCTTATTGTTCGTAGTTCTGTTTCTGCTTTGAAAGTTTTTCTTTGTTGGCTGATCGAATGAAAAAATTGGTTGGGTATGATCTGCCTGTTGCGGTACAACTGGGATACAAAAATGCTTCTTTGGTGTTGGTTTTATCTTACTCGCCTTAAATCGAACACCATATGGTTTAAAGTTCAGATTTTTTTTACACCGGTATTGGTTTCGATTGGTATATTACTAGGTATATATATTATAGTTGCCAAAGCTAGATGTAGGTTACTTTCAGATGACCAGATGGTCAAGGAATTTTGCATCAATTTACTAAACCTACCAATTTATTAAAAGAATCTGTCCGTTTGCCTACACTTTCGTATTTATATAATATAGATAGCCTCACTAAGACGGTTGTAGATATTTATTTTTTTGTTTTTAATGGTCTTAATAAATAAATCATGATAAATAGTAAAATTTGATATACACAATGATATAAAAACTTGTTAGGAAATTACCGTTTTAATTTACATACATTATTTAACTAAAATATACCGATGTTATATGAAACAAGTACAAAAAGGAAAGTCTAAATGTTTGCTGCGCATGGGTGATGCTATTAATAATGTATACTGTATTTACTTTATTTTTATACAAATTTCATTTTGCAATAAAGCAACTAAAACAGCGGTGCAATGCCGAACTTACAGAACACAAAATCTGTAAACATGTAAGACAGTATTTTAGCCACCCCCTACTGATGTTGCGAGTGTCTATAGGCGACGGTAGCTGCTTTACATCAGGTAACCCGTTTGGTCGTTGGACCCGTTATTTAATAAAAAAAAACACCTGTGATTTGCCTTGAGTCGCTTACAAAGGGGTGTCTCGGATCTGTCTAACACAAAACCACCCTCCACGACCAGCCTGTCGACCTCGAAAGGGAGCGGAACGTAGGATGGATCATTCTCTCTGTTCCGCTCCGCGACCTTTTTCTGCGAAAGGGCGATTTTGCAGCAAGAGACCGCTGCCTGCCAGGCCTCAACGCTCTTGAACATGCAGCTCTCGAGTGTGGTACGCCACACTCGAAAGAGCGAGAGGTCCGTCCGCCCAAGCACTGCCAAGAGATTATGGCGCTGCACGGCCCAACCACGGTGTCCGGTGAGCACCTGTGTAAGGCGGAAGGTAAAGGGTTTTCTCTTGCGGCGTGGATGCGTCGGAACTGGACGCAGAACCTCAGCAGTACGTTGACCGCACTGGGCTTGCATCAGGTCCTCACTCCACCTCCTCAGCAGCCACTGCTCTCCCAGCCTTCGGACCCGCCGGAGCTCATCCCATTGCAGGTCTTCGCCCTATCGTGGAATCCCTTTTAATCTAACCTAACCTATCTACAATTTTCTCATGATCAATAATGAGTCATGATGTAACTCTGTCATGTGAGCAGGTTAACGTTGTTCAGTGTATTGTCGACAACGCGCTATAGAGTTTTCTAATGGTATTGTGGTGGTCGGCGTTACGCGCCATTGGTATTGGTTTTCTATTCCGCACGCTGTGACACCATGTTCATTGCAGCTTGGTGATGTTTGGGCGGTACAGCTTTAAAATTAATGGTATTCTCCATGATTTTTTTTTCATTCCTTTTATAAATCTATCTTTAGTGAAAAACCATGTAGTCCAATCAGTCTTTGATAAAATTGAAAAAACAAAGTTACAAGCTTTTAAAGTAGTCAGTTTGAAAGGGAGATCCGATATTGTCTGTGACGTCAAAATCCATAAGCAGCATACAAAGTTTATACTGAATTATGCTTTAAGAGTAAGAGATGGATAAAAAACTAATCTCACATTACTTAGGTACTATTTTAGTCATTTCACAACAGAAATAATACGCATATTCCCTATTATGTATAATATTAGTATGGAATTTGGATAACCTGAAAACTTTTGAAATGCCCTCACTTTGTCCTTTTGTTTAGTAGTATCATGTACTTCCAATTTTCTTTTGCATTTGTACGTAACTCATGGGGACCTCTGAGATTATACTCAGAGGGAGTGAAGAATGAATTGAATATTGAAGTAATAGAGGAATATTATATCGAAAGATAGTTCGTTACAATTCATTATCAAGTTTCGTTGACTAGTAGATTACCTTAAACTTGTGTAGTAGACCGTGAAATTGGATTTCAGTCAGACTGAAAAACTAATAACTTTTACTAGCAGGTACAGGTTTGAAATATTACTTTTGCAATTTAAATAATTCCTCCATATTCCTGTGATTCTCTTTAAAATGTGTTAAAACCTTTTTTAATGTTATACAATGCAAGATGTTCATTCCAACAATTTAAGATATAAAATGCTAAAATACGACTAAAACGTTAAAATTTATTAATTCTTGTTAAAACTTTTGTTGTTTGTTGTAACTGTAACATAATTATTAGGTTTTTACGTATTATTTTCATACATTATTAGCACATCAGGTAGTAAGTGGCATCGATTGTTTCTTTATTCCTCAAAAACTGGTAAAATTCCAAGAAAATACTGATAGGTCTCATTATAAATATTGTAGTGTTACACTCTCAGAAATTAAAATGTCAAAATTCGCATGAAATAAAAAAAAATAGATAATATAATAGAATTCAAAGAGCATTTGATAATAAAAAAAACACCTACAAAAATATATAATAGAGATATATATTTTGTGTTTTTTCTTTGCAAACCTTTACCCGTCTGCTCATCAGCTCCCTAATTTCATTTAAAAAAAGTTCAAGTTAAAAAAAAATTTTGCTTACGAGGCCGTAAACAAAAGTTTTTTTCTCTGCTGTTAGTACTTTAAGGGGAGCGGTGTATTTAAACCATACAAGTATAAAGCCACAATTTTGATGCAAATGAAGCTCTATTGTGCGGTTGTGTGTGCTCTATGTTCATGATTCATTGGCCCTGCCGATTTTAGGTCAAAGGGCTTGTATGTTACTTTCTAATCTTCACACGTTACAGCTTATAATGTAGTCGTACCTGTTGCCTACAAACCGATAAAAACTATACTAATAAGGTAACTAGTTTTTTCTCCGGAATTTTCCCCGTTGAATTGGGATATTCACTAGAGAATCATATTATCAGTAGAATCAGCGATCAACGAATACAAAACTTCATCAAAACGTTCCGTTCCTTCGGCGTGGTTGACGGAAAAATATCCAAACAAACTTACTTTTACATATTTTATACTCTTACTGACATACAGAATGTGATACGTCTGTGTATCGAATACGTGTTTTAAGAGAATATTTGTTTTAGGAGAAAAGATTTATTTATTTTCATTCTACAGTTGAAAACTCAGTTGTTTAACTTTTGACAATTTGCAATAAAAATAATATATGATGAACATTGAAGCTGCATTTATTTATGACAGATATACCAACAACATATTTCGGCAACAGTCATAAACTTAATCTTCTACAGTTCTAAAATAATTAACCTAACCCAATAGAATATTACAGGTACATAAAGCTGAAACATTCTTCATACTTAAGAAATAAGAAAATCTAAATTTAAAACAAACAATAATTGTAATACATGAATTATGTTTTCATAGACAGTTAATTTATGCGTCGGTCTTGAATGTTACTTATAATGAATTGTGGTACAAAAGGTTCATTAGTATGTTGAATGGCAACATAAGTCACGGAGTGGTGATAGTACAATGGCTATAGAGTATAGAGCTGTGTTTTCCAAACTTTGGGTCGTGACCCCCTGGGGGGTTAACACATGTCAACTCCATTCGCCACTAGTCGGCACAAAACCATATGAAGTAATGAAAAAAATTTTAACAGACTATAGACATTAGACACCTATTTTAGCAAAATAATTAATAATACACAAAGTATTTACAAAAATTCTGTTCTCCTTCCTCACTTCCAGTTTTCACCCTACGCAACTTTTGAATGACGACCGATTTTCATCATACATGTCTCTAAAAACACTAGCACTTAAATCACCTTTTGCTGTAGGTCGTGAGGTAAACATTTTTTAACCGACTTCCTAAAAAGGAGGAGGTTTCTGAATTTGACCGTATATGTTTCTTTTTGTAATAGGGTCCACCAGATAAAGGTTGAAAAACACTGGTAACGAGTTATAAACATACAATGAAGGTCTTCGTCTATTTTAAGTGGATGGCGTGAAAAAACCATATTATCTAAAACCGAGTATACAATCTTAGTAGTTGTGTGGTTATACATAATATTAATGTTATGAGTGTGAAAATTTGTTTTGATGTCTGTCCATCGGTCACCGAAACTAGTGATCGGATATTTATTTGTTTGGTTTGTAGATATGTAGAGTATTAACTGATTTAGATACTAAATCAGTTAATCAGAATTTCCTCCTATCATAATCAGAATTTAAAAAATCTAGCGTTGATTATTTGTAAAGGTCATAATTCCAAATTCTAACGATCGTTTTTCTATTTTCAGGCATCGACGATCGATGGCAGGCGAAAAGGAGCGTGTCTGTTCTGCCAGGAGTACTTCAT
Source organism: Cyclargus thomasi (assembly GCA_026546445.1). NCBI lineage: Eukaryota > Metazoa > Arthropoda > Insecta > Lepidoptera > Lycaenidae > Cyclargus > Cyclargus thomasi. Next base: position 16,011 of record JAOTAV010002332.1, on the reverse strand, counting down.
GGACCTCTATCTATTGGCAGAATTGAAAACCATCAGTCTTAAAGTAAGTGCCACAACTTCTTTTTATGTCAAATGCAACCACGGGTAGCTGAAGAGAAAAGGGGGAAAGATGTGATTAGGTAATTGGGCCCAGGCAAATAAAATGGTAGAATATAAGATTATCTAAACACCCAAAAAGGAGCCATCGAAATAATTTAAAGGAGAAGGTGGACAGGTGTATCATCCTTCTCTTTGCAGAATCTGCAAGTCATTATGCTACTTACACCTACCAAGGTTTATAACTTTGATAGGTGTGAGTAGCATATAAAGAGAAGGATGAGACACCTGTCCACCGTCTTCTTGACTGTCCTGCTCTACTACAGAGCAGGAACAGGCACTTTGGGCGCTACGAATGCTCCGCAGAGGTAATTTGTAGCACCAACCCCAATAATATCGTTCAATTTATGAGCAACTTTTTGCCTGGCTAAACTGTATTTTTTTTTATTCCAGGTGACAACAGTCGACATGCAGAAGCCGCCGCCGGATTTCCGGACCAACTTTGAGGCGACGCACCCGCCCATACTCATAGACAACGGCCTCGCCATCCTCGAGAACGAGAAGATCGAACGACACATCATGAAGTCTGTGCCCGGGGGACACAATCTGTTCGTACAGGTAAAGTGTTTTCTGAAGATACGTTGGAAATTGGAATGCCTTAGTTCTGGATTTGATAGGTACATGTCAAAAATTTTACGAAAGCGAACACGAAAGATGTTTGACCTAACAACGACCACTCCCTAGCATGCATAAGGACTTTAATACGAAAGTTGCCGCTATTTTGTTATCAGGACAAAGAAGTAGCGTCACTGATCGAGAACCTGTACTCGAAGCTTAAGCTGGTGTTGGTGCGCAAGGACGAACAGAAGTCTGCGGCGTTGCGCGCGCACCTGTCCCGGATCGACGGCCTGCTAGAGCGCAGAGGGACCAGGTACTTCGCCTTCTTTTTATTTTCAAACTCGGAGGAGTTTGCCAGTGACAGATTTTTTATCGATATTTTGATTGATGTATGATTTAATATATCAAATTAAAAAAAAGTTTGGTCAAAGGGCTCTTATGATGAGGCGTGAGTAAGAAATGATCTTACATTATTTTTTTAGAAGTTGAATCTCATTGCGTATGTGTCACTTTCAGATTCCTAACGGGCGACACGATGTGCTGTTTCGACTGTGAGCTGATGCCGCGCCTACAGCATATCCGCGTGGCAGGGAAATACTTTGTTGACTTCGAAATACCGGTAAGAAATTACCTTAGCATGACCCACGCCAGGATTTGTAAATAGGTCATTTTAGATCACGGCCTATAGGCGGTAGCGTCCTAGCCTCCTAGGGAGGCGGAATTTGAAGTAAATGAAGTCTACACTTAAAAAAATGAAAATGGTTTCATCATGACAGAAAATGTTTTATATTTTAGCAGAACTAGTTTCCCCTTGCCCATTTCGTGTAATGTTTACGAACTAATTTATAACAAAAATATGCCTATAGTAATCTCAGATTATGTAGCTTTCTGATGGTGTGAGAAATTTTGAAATTGGTTCGGTAGCGTCGGTAACTACACGTATAGATACAAACACTTACCTTTATTTTCATCTTCATTCATCTATACCAATATTATAAAGGGGAAACCTTTGCATTTTTGTATTGAATAGGCTCAAAAACTACCGGACCGATTTCAAAATTTCTTTTACCATTACTTAGAGGGATTCTTCCGTACAGGCTATATTTTATTCTGGAAGATGATAGAATTTTTTCGTGGTAGTGAAAATTATGGAGTAAATCGTCGAAACAACTGCCGTACTTTAACGATTCTCGCGAACGATGCCTAAATGGTTACAGATGTATTCTTGACTTCTATAAAAGTCTAGAACTCAATAATGCCTACAAAAAAGTCCGCGACAGTATAAACCAAACATTAATATTTTAGCCATTATAACCACTTTTCCATAGAATAAAAGTAACTAAAATTATTATCGTATGTTTTTTGATCTTATTATCGTCGAATACTAAACATTATCCAAATAAACTATTTATATTAAAAATTATAAAATTAACACGAAAAAAAAAACCTATAAAAACATACATACAAACATATTTAAGGTCTCTAAAAACAAATTGTTTTTAGAGACCTTAAATATATAAAAAGAATAATATAAAAAGAAATGTCTACCGGTGCGAAGCCCGGGCGGGTCGCTAGTAATCAATAAAGTGGCAAATTAACATTCTCTAATTTTATCATAAAAATCAGTCAGTTTTTCTATTCTCTTATATTCCTACAATTGATCAAACGAGAGGTTAAACTTTCACCCAATTCCATTTATCTAAATAAAACTTTACAGACGAGTTTCCGCGCGCTCTGGCGTTACATGTACCACATGTACCAGCTGGACGCATTCACGCAAAGCTGTCCCGCAGACCAGGACATCATCAACCACTACAAACTCCAACAGGTAAACCTCCTTTTACGTTATGTCAAAATGACAAGTTACGAAAATGTTCTATATTCAATTTTTTCTTTTTCTATGGCTTTTAACTGTCAACTAAATTTGAATTTACCTTTTATTTCAATTATATCATTATTTAATGCTAGCCTTTTATAACGAAAACCTAGCTTTATTTATTTATTAATTAAAATGCTCAGTTGCAACAATGATAAATATAAAATACTTCTTCTTAGACAATGGGGGACATTATTTATCTTTCTTCTATGTGAATTTTTTTCTTCTCACCTGTCCCAGAAGAAATCCTCTCTAGTTTCAATGTGTTAAACTTAGTCTTCCTTCTTTCTATCATATTGTATCTTAATACCACAGCAAGCGACAAAAGGTTTGATCATGTCGCCGACGCTGTCGAGGCAACGCAAAGACGAAACGCCACCGGTACGTTGTGTGTTGTGAATCACGTCACAATCACGTGGGTGAAAGAGAGGGAAATAACCATGTCATACTGCCGTCTCAGACAAACGTCTCCTGCGCTGCTTGACTCAACTTTTTTTTAATTGTTTGTCTATGGTCACCATAGACATATGAACACGGATTTTAAGTTCTCGAAATTTTAATTACACTATCATAAAAACACTACCAATATAATATTATTTTCGTTAGCTTTCGAATGTTTTGTGTTTGGTACTTTTGCAGATAAAGTTTCCGAAACATTTTTATACTTTGTCGCTCATTTTCATGCATAGATCATTGGATGTAAAGAATTAATAATTCAATATATAATTGAGTTTACTTAACTGATACATTTAGATGTATTGCAAGCAGTAGTATTGAGTATTTGTATTGAAAATATGGAGGCGAGTTTGATTCATCAGCTAAAAATTCCACAAATAATTTCATTGCTTATTTACAAAGAATAATTCGCTTCCTGTGACGTCACTCATTCATAACCGTGGTTTAGGTTATGGTAATAATACAACGCTTAAAATAATACTTAATTTACAATATTATGTGCTATGGTTAGGTTTGGTTTTGTACCCTTCACAATAACTTGCCAGTGAAATGAAGATGTCTTAACTTTATGTTGCACGAATCTTATAACGAATGAATACAACCATGACAAAACTTTGATGAACTTATATTTTTTTGTTAATAAGAAACCTCACTATCATTTTACCTGACTGCTTTGCCTTTTGAACTCAAGTATGTTACAAGCCAGTTTCACATTGCAATATCCAAACATTCATAAATATCTTAAAAAACATAACCCTCGTTGTGTTGCAGTCTGGTTTAATTAAGAAATTGTTATGGTAAATAATAAAATTGTTTTTTTTTTATAAATTCCAGGCACTGAAAATGAAGAAACATGAGGAGCTTGAAACACCAACGTTCACAACATCCATTCCAATCGACGTCAACGACTTAAATAACTCGGAGCAGTAACGTAGCAACACACGGCATAGTGTTGCCAACATCGTAATATTGTTACTTAAAATACCAATCGCAATTTTACATTTTTTTACATGACATACTCTTTTGACCAGATTTCGAACATTCAAATTGATCGTAACAGTTTTAGGATTGACTGATATTTCAATAGATTCGTACAAAGTTGGTATATGTTCTAAATTATTTCTATACTAAGACGATTATTTATCGACTGGATTTTTTCGTATTCATAAGTATTTACTTGAAACCTCTTTATGGGGGTGTTTGTGGCCATTATGTTGGTTTCCATGAGAAAACTTTTCTTTGCCTGAACTTTTTTCAATGGCAGAGGTACGAAATATTTTTTTTATATAAAAACGTACACTTAATTAGTTCTTTTAGGATTAGAATAGACACAACGAATAAGGATATTGAAATATTTTTGTAATATATTCACAATTTAGATTTTAAGATTGGTTTACAGTATTTTTTGACCACTTTATTTTAGTCCTGTAGTTATTTTTTTCCCACAATTTTGTATCACCCTCTGCCTTCTTAAATGTTTAAAGTGAAATTGTTATCGCTGTTTATATTTTAATCTCTTGCCTGCCTCTTAAAATATTATCTTACCTTGCAAAGGTAATAAATTATATATTTACTTAGTATAATGTTTTGCTTGCCAGTGCTGGTAAAATCTTAAAACGATAAGCTGTTTTGCCTTCATCTACGTATATATTCGAGCACTGGAATATAATGTTACTGCTTCTTTACAATGGTGTAGTCAAAGTAGGATTACTGTGCAAAACTTTGAAATTGGTGAGATGGCTAAGAAAAACTTCTTTATCATGTGCCCACCGATGTTGTCTGTCCAACTCGTATAAAGTTTTTATGGTGTTTATTAGAACTGTATATTTTTTTTAATTTCCTGTAAACTACAATTTTTTTAAACTTAACCGTATAAAAGGGCTGAATTCGTAAAAGCAGTTTATTATCGCAATGCGCGCCATCTTTAATTCTGTCAAGTTCTATGCATATACGTACACCTATAATTATTCATTTCCTAGTCGCAATTAAAAAGCAAGCGCTGCGGCAACATCTAAATACAGCACTAATTTTACTTTACCCGCCATTGCTATGTTTTATCATAAGTTAGTAAGAGAGGCTTTAAATTAAACCACCTAAACGATAAATATCTGAAAGGTATTTTATTTGTTAAATATAATTTACATTATGTATGGTGAAACAGTTTTAGTACATACAATAGGAATGGCAAAATATCACCTCGTTTTTTGGATAATGTATAAAATATTAATACTAGGTGTTAATGTTATGTTAAGAAATAAACCTGGATAAATATTATTTTTGATTTTATTTTAATCCTTTTGTATTTTTTAAGTTTCTTTAGGTTTTTTGGTTCGCTTTTGAGTTTTTATTTTTATAATATATCATTAGGAAGACCGAAAGGGCATTGATGTGTTCAACCAATACATAAAAGTAGTGGCTTGGACCACTTTGATTCTGGTGGCATAAAATGTAATGTTTTCAAAAAATAATTAAATTCAATTTAAGAACAGTCAATGACAATTAAACAATACATCAATCTTTAAGGAGTTTTAATATAAATCTACTTAAACACCAATTTGTTTGAAAGAAAATCTATAATTTGTAATACACCTGTATGAGATTAAAGTTTAAACATTTAAAATAAAAAAATAAAGAATGTCTTTAGAGATAATTAATTTGTTCACTACAACACTACAATAACAATTGGTAAAATTTTCTCATGTAATAAATAATTTAACATTAAAACTACACAACCTTCCATACCTTGAGATGTAAACAATTAGAATAAAATTAAACAGACATTATATAAACTCTCATAAGTAGAAACATTAAATCAGTATTTATAATTGCTGGTATTAGTACCATAATGTACACACTACACACAATCAGGCCGCATTTTCTTTCGTTTTAAATCTTTCTGCTCAAGATCAAAGATGTATGAAAAGAGTTACTTAAAGGGTAACTTAAATATAAGGTATTATCATTATAAACAACTGTGAACTGTAGTCTAATTTTAGTATTTTCAAAGTTTATTTAATATTTTAAAGTATGTAATACAAAATTGCCTTCATTTTATTAGAAAGTAAACATAATTATTGTTATTGTTTTCAATCAAGGTCTTACATTTATTTTTTAAATAAATTGCCAAGAAGCAATAAATTTGTAAGAATATTAAACAGTCTAGAGGTAGCAGAAAGCCAGTGACTTGTAAAGAATATAATTATATTGACTATAAAAATATTATAGTTTTACATAGCTTTTATGATATGTAGCTTTTGTACTTTTAATAAAATTTTCATATGTTGTCTCTTTCTTACTCTTTTATTTAAACACATCCATTTCTAAAAATACAACTGACTAATACACATAAAAAGAAAAATTTAAATTAATTGGATCTTTTTTTGTTTGCAATAATGTATGTTTTCTGCTTTAATTAGTCACTGGTAAAATTTGTTTATCTAATCTAATTGTTTTCGATCTCCAGTCATTAGAGTAAACATCTCTTGGCAACAGTGAAGAAAGAAATACATGTGTTATTACTGCAGTTATTCCCCAAATTTTATAACCATTAGCCAAAAACACTGGTAAGATGAATCCGTTTTTGAACTGAGTATAGAATTGATTTTTTGGGTTGCACAATGTTTCTAATGAAACTGCAAATACTACAGAAACTTCGTTGCTGTTAATGTTTAAGTTCTCTTCTTTCAAATCTGTTATGCTGCCGATCACAGGAGTGATCATTATTTTATAGTTTCTCCCTGGCAATGATGGTCCAAAGCCCCAGACCTCGACATTTTCTCGATGTAATCCAATTTCTTCTTCAGTCTCTCTTAAAGCAGTTTCGATAGGTGTTTCGCCTTTGTCTGTCTTCCCCCCCGGGAAAGAAATCTGGCCGCTGTAGCTCTTCAGATTTGATGATCTCACAGTATAAAGTAATGAGGGAGAACTGTCTATATTACACAGTGGCACTAATACAGCAGCGGTAGGCAATGAGTTGAAATCGATTTTTGATCTAGATAGTGTAGGTACATGTATATCTTTCAAGTTTTTCATGCACCGTTCTCGACACACTGCCGAAAAAATGTTATGTACCTTAAAAGCTGTAGATGCCATTCTTATCTTACATAATATTTTGAGTTTAAGAAATATAACATAGAATACTGAACTTTGAACACTTCCGCATGACGTTTTTCTGTTATTTAGCTCGTTAAAAGATTACTTGCACACGTTTAATCAAAACAATTTTTAGAATTTGTGAATATGACAACTGACAGTTGTCAGCTGATAAGAATAATTCCAAGATTGTATTCAGTTTTATCGTCCTGCAGTGAACGGTGGATGCGATCGATACGTTTATTCCTGGGTACTAGTGGAGTACGTCACGGAATGAGTTTTGCAAATAACATAAGTTCAAAATGCCCACTGTTAATAATAAGGTACATAATATACTTGATTTCTGTGCAGTTTATACAATGTTGCGTGATCGAGTATCCAGTTTTCAATAGAAGTAGCAGAATACAGGTTGACAGCACGTGTCAAGTTGTCTTGACTGTCATTTGTTATCTTGATTCTTGACAAATCCAAAGCAGGGGACTACGCCATAAAATCTGTTCCACATTCGATGTGTTGCTAACTTCACATCACATACAACAGTTCTTGTCATATCACTTATCAGGGCGTTCTAGCGGGCCCATTTACCGATTTTTTGCCACGCGATCGCATCACCTAGCTAGGTTGCCTAGCCGAGAAAGTCAACTTAACCGTGCGATGCCCTAATGATGCTTGAGTTGAGTAATTAATGCTTTTGTTAGGTTATGTGAGATGATTTTGTTAAGATATTCACTTTTAAAAAAAGAATAAAGTTATGCAACACTAACAACGTGACGCTATTTTTATTACAAAATAGCTGTTGCCCGCAACTCCGTCCTCGTGGTAACTTATCACGAATTTTTTTTCGCTACAACCCTCACGGAGCCCGAGACCTTTCCAACAGTATATATACTTTGTTCGGTGTTTCCAACGAACGCACAACTGTTTGAGCGAGCGAAGCGAGCCCTTTATATCCCACTCCCCGTACATGCCTGTAGTACACTTTACGGAAAAACTATAAAACCTTTAGTTTTGAGCTTTTGTAATTTAATTTTGTATATGTCTAGATTTCTTTAAAATAAAATAGCAATGACATTATTTATAATAATAAAAATATAATGTTACACTACTAACGCCATTTATGAGTTATGATGTACAACTGTAAAGATAAACTAAACGAACTGAGTATGTACAATCAGATAAATTGAAACAGATACAGATGGATCTTAGTAATTTGGTCGGGTTATGTCAAACTCAGCCGACTAGATTTCGACATATATTTAATTGATGAATTCCAAACAAATGACGTAGGTCCGTCATCTGGCTCTTTTTCAATTTTTCCAAATACACATGCATCCAGAAACATAAAATTATGTTTAAAAAATATGTTACAGTCACATAATACTTTGGAAAACCCATTGTCACAGCATTTAAAGACTCTCGCGAGCCCTCATAAAAATGCGATCATCACTATGTTATGTGGAATTGGACGAGCGAAGCGAACCTTCTATATCCCACTCCCCGTACATGTTTGAAATGTTGATACACTGTACGGAAAAATAGTTTTTTCCGCTTTTATACTAGCTTTAGCATACTAATTTGAGTATAGGTGTAGATGATAGATAAAATCTGCATATGTAAAATATGAAGTCATGACTGACTGACTGATTCATCAATGCTGAGCAAAACCTACAGCCATGAAATTTAGTGAGTAAGTAGTGGACACCAGCTGAGAAAGGAATTTTAAAAATTCTATTACCAAGGGGGTGAAATAGGGGTTGAAAGTTAGTATGAAAGTTGGTCATGTCTTAATTTAGATTTAGTTATGAAAATACTAATTAATAATAGTTTGTATGAAAATACTAATTAATGCGAGTGACGCCAAGGGAAAAAGCTAGTCTCTTCTTCTTCTTCTCCTCCTTCTCCTCCACCTCCTCCACCTCCTCCTCCTCTACTAAAATTAATGCAAAAATTGATTGAAGGATTAGGTCATCAGAAGTGAAGGTTGTTAAATAAAACAACTGTAAGCAACAAAATATATTTCACAAAATAACAATTTCAGTATACAAATACAATATTTCAGCCATTACGATTAAATACTATTAATGCACTTGACAAATACAGAGAGACGCTACCAATTGATGACTAAAATTAATGCAAAAATTCAACATGAAGGATTAGGTCATCAGAAGTGAAGATTGTTAAATAAAACAACTGTGAGTAACAAAATATATTTTAGACAAATTACAATTTTAATATACAAATACAATATTTCGGCAATTACGATTAAATACTATTATTGGAAATTACACAACAAATAATACAATAACGTTGGAGAATTAAAATGAAAATTTGGAGCATTAACATCTTAATAAGCACATGAATAGAAATACAATAAAATATGGCGGACAGTATAATTACAATAGAAAAATACTTAACATAAGTAAATCATAAGATCAGCAGTGTGGCTTCCAAAATGTGTCAAATTATCCCTGAAGGCCTTTTTTATACAGCGGTTTTGATATGGATAGGGAATCTTTCCGTCCATTGGCTAGACCATTTTGGGTTTTAGCAACCAATCAAAACAAGGTCAGTATGACTTCTCTGTATGAATTTCAATTTAAAAAAACAGTAGCATTGTGACCGGAAATATTCCCTTCTTTCATTATTTCCTGTAATAAGCCAAACGTTTTATTTCTTTATTATACAAAATCAAATATTTGTATCTATTACATTGTAAACATAACTATAATTACAAAACCATTTAAACAAACGGTTGCTGCACGTTCCAGTGCGTCGGAGTGCTGCCGTGCGGGGCCGATGCTACGTGCTGACAGGAGATGAGAATGCCGATGCGGAGTCACCCAGGCTGCGGTACGTTGCGGCTAGTGGACAAAGTACCCGATGTACTACCCGTGTAGTGCGAAGGGGCGAGGAGTGATGATGATGAAGGAGGCGAGGGTCACTAGTGTGGAGATGAATGTGGAGGCCAAAGGAAGATCTTACGACCGAGGGAGGTGTTATACTCGGTCAGGCCGAAGTCCACGTAATACTTTTCAGCTGTCGTATATATACCGCCGTGTTTCGAAAACTTCGATAGCCCGATGCAGGATTATTACGCTTAATGTGGGTACCGCCATATATATATTCTTCGGCAATGGTAAGGAATGCTCGTTGGCAAAGTCACTTAACTTCTTATTAAAAAAAAAGCTTTCATTTCGGCCTCCTTATGCCATTAAAAATAGTTTGCAATTAGTAAATTAAAGATGTGATTTTGCCATCTCGTTGCAAATTGATTTCACTGGATTAAGAAAGTTTATTTACTAATCTTCCTTGTAAAGAAACATTAAATATTTTAAGAAACACATTTGAAAAACGTCTACCTCCAGATGAGGCCAATGAATTGGTGACCATTACTAAAACCTGCATGGAACAAAACTACTTTAAATTTAAAAAGACGTTCTATGGGTTCACCTATAAGTCCTTTGATGGCCGAAATATTTATGAACAATTTTAAAAAAAGAAACATAATCGTTAACTAAAGTATTTTGTATTACTTTAGATACGTAGATGATTGCTTCCTTTGTTGGACCAGTACACAGAGGCAACTGGGCGTATTTCTTAAAGAACTCAATGAAAACATATCAATATTAAGTTTAAACTAGAATGTGAATTTAATAATATCCTTAATTTTCTCGACTTGTCAATCACTAGAGGGAATAATAAACAGTTTCGCAAGCCGACATATACTAATACTACATTCATGCATCGTCATGTCATCCTTGGCAACACAAACTCGCGGCTTTTCATACTCACCTCACCTTTATTAATAATATAGCTACAGAGCTGACATGCGACATCTAAAGATGCCGCTAGCTTCTACATCAAAATTTCATTTTGAGAATCGTCAAAATGTTTTAAGTGGCTTAAGTGTCATATTATATATACCCCTTATTTGTGATCCAAAGTTTCGTTTAGATTTTTTTGAAGTTTATTATTTTTAATTATTTATTGTGTATTTCGTAAATTAAAGCTAATATCTAAGTTAGTCTTACTTTTACTATGTCTTTAACGCCTCAAAATTTATTATCAGCAGAAGGTCGGGAAAAATGTATAGAGAATTTAAAAATTCTACCTGTGTTTACCTCAGAACATGAGAAACCTAAACTAAATGCTGCGGTATTGGTGCCCCTTTGCGTACAAAACAACGAGGTCCATTTACTGTATACACTGAGGTCGTCCAAACTGAGAAAACACAGCGGTCAAGTGTCGTTTCCCGGTGGAAAAATGGACGGAAACGAGACAACAACTGACACAGCGCTGCGGGAAACTGAAGAAGAAATTGGGTTCCCGCGCAGCGACGTAGAGATATGGTACAAAATGCCATCGTTTTATACCAATAATAAGAAAGAGATGTGCCTTACACCAGTAGTTGGGGTGTTAAAAAACTTCGATATTAACAATTTGACTGCAAATGTTGATGAGGTGGAGGAAGTATTCACAGTGTCCATGCAGGCTCTGTGCGATGTTAACAACCACGCATATGTGATAGATGAGGATGTTATAGCCCCAATATACTATTCAGGTAAACACAATATTTGGGGGATCACTGGTTTTATAACTCATTTGTTTCTCCAGGCATTTCTGCCTGATACATACCATCCTAACTTCACAAGAAAACAGTATAAGTTAGAAGAACTTCAGCCATCAAAAATATGAGACCTAGAGTAACTAACCTTACTTAAAACATAGTTAATTATATGGGCATTGGGATAAAAAGTATTGAATGCTATGACTATTAAATGTAGAAACTTGGTACTTAGTTATGTCATGAGATTTATTTATTTGCTACAAGTAAGGGAACACTAGAAATTTAATGGTAGTCTTATAAGACAATAAAAATCCATATCATTTTCTGAACTTATATTTACTATACAAACTTCTGTTTTGTAGCTTGTTGTTATTAACATTTGTAAAGTTGCATTATTGACCATAGCCCTGTAAATAAAGAAATTATAATAAATACACTAGAATATTCCAAAATGATAATGTGATAAGCCACTTCATGTGATATTTTTATTGAAAAATATATTTATTTTTATAATGCATGTATTTAATTTCTCTTTTTTTGGTAAAGTGCTTTTGTCTTAGGTTCTAGGGTTTCTACATTGTCTTTATTACTGCTGCTATTTAAAGAATAAACTTCTGAAAAAAGGCCTAGCTAACGGTGCTAAAATCAATGTATGCTGTATTTATTCAATATTTTGTCACTATTAGAACTATAAAATGTCATACAGTATTTTTAAATTTGTAACTTACTTGACTGTAATCAAAGTCGAAAGAATCACAACGTTCCTCCTTAATGATTTCTAATTTGATATTTTGTGTTAGCCATAAATGGTCCGCATCACATTGGTACTCGCACATATTGTCATAGCTCTCTCCGTTAGATGCGCACACTGGGAGGTAGATTTTAAAACATGGGCATGTTTTTTTATTTGAAGTCTGTTTATATGGTGCGCTGCAGCATGATACCACCATCAGCGCAACAAGGAGGACTGAAATGGAAAATTAAATAAGATTGTGTACTAAAAGATGTAATATCTCACTCAATTGAAGATTAATCCCAGTACATAAATGTTATTTTTTTCTATGATTAAGCCTGTTAGTTTTTCATGCATACTTTGTTTAAATAGTAACTTATTGTATTGACCTTGCCTGTTCTAAGACTTTAGTAGTTGAACAAAGACTCTATTACATTTGCATTCATGCTGTTGAATTTTCACTAGGGTTCAACATAACATGACAATATATAGGTAAATAGACAAAGTTTTTAACTTATTAAGAGTAAGCTTTGTATTTCCAAATATCTTACCAATTAATTTGCCGTTCATTTTAATAAAAACCGCTGTTTTTAATTATCATTTATCACCAATGAATCTAGTTTACATGAGTTTTTTCTTTTATATAATTTCTGTGTGATAAAATTACAATAAATACGATAAAATGTTACTAAAGTTTGCTTGTCCTCAATTTTGGAGTGCAGTTAAAATAAATTAAGTTCATATCTTATGTATTTTACACATGCTATTATCTTTTTTATAGATCAATTAATGTCTTAGCATTTTACTCAAATGTTAAATATTGTCATTACTTATGTGCTCGAGGTGTGAGGGAGTCGTCTTTTCCATATTCGGGTAAGTACACATTAACAAGGTAAATTATATGTTAATTCAAAAGGCGGTAAAAAGCAAAGGCGAAGAAATACCACGGCCTCACGAAAAGCTAGCGTAAAACAGCTTTACACCGTGTTTCGTCGAGTAAGTTTACCGGAGGCCCAACTTTCTTAAAAACCTCATGAAGAGAGAGAATGCTCTCTCCCTATTCCTGTTCCCTATTTTCGTTGCTTATTCCCTGAAAAAAAAAATGCCGGCAATGCGCTTGCGACTCTTTGGTTGTTACGAGTGTCCATGGGCGACGGGACCGGTAAACGGTAACCTGTCTGCTCGCTTGCCCCGTAAATTACATTAAAAAATCCGCTTCTTCAATTTTTATTTACTGATTTTTTGATTATATATCAGATGTTTTATGCGTGCGAACCCTAGGCTCAAAGTATCCCCATACCAAATTTCATCAAAATCAATTTAGCGATTTGGGCGTTAAGAGATAACGACAGACAGACACGGCTTATCGCATAAACAATATTAGTATGGTTTTCATAACATTTTCTTATGTAGGGTGTACACTCTAATGCGCCCGATGCGATAGTGTAAATGTTTGCACTCGTCTCGCCTGTCAGCCGCTTACGAAAGTCTCGCCACGAGACTTGCCCGAGCGCTCTCGGCGAGAGTGTACATCCTCCATTACACATGACACAGCGTTCAGACTTTAGACTATCTGAATAACTATGTAAGTAGTTCTCTGTCGCGATGGTTGTTAATAGCTTACATTCTCTTTGATAGTTGTGTTCATGGGCGAATGTACCTAAACGCCTTCCATCAGGCAATCAAGATTGCTCGTCCCTTTACTGAAAACAATTACCAGGTATTTCCTAATCTCTCTTTACTGATATTTAAGAATTCCCTGCAGCGGCGTAGCGTGGGTATCTGCCGCCCGGGGCGAAGGTACAATTTTGCCCTCCCCCTTAATTACGCTTTTCAATCGAATTGTACAATTTTTCACAAACATGCGATTTTTATTCACGCAGATATTTTTTATATAATTTTTCATGCAATAGCAATTTTGTCAAATAATTTTTGAGTTTTTTTCTGCTACTGCAGATACTCTCAATAATTCGTTACCTAAATTAAAAGTAGCAGTTAACTACGATGGATTAATCTAACGTGTAGGTGTCAAACTCACAAGTGAGTCACCCTTATCGAACTAAAAAACCCGTTTAATTTAAAAACTTTAATTTTCACAAAAACATAAATAAGGAATACTTTTTTCTAGCCCCCGTAGGTAATCGCTGCTTCGTCACTCTGCTCAATATGGCTGTTTTTAAAGAAAATAATACTATATTAATACAATCGACTATAAAACCACACTAAGGTACCTAAGATTACTTATCGTTTGTGACACCCAGTGCCGAATGCGGGTTTTTTTTTAACATTCGACAGTGAACGCGTTTTGCCTTTACTAAGATTTTATATGGGATTTGTACATGTGACCGTAAGCATCGCTAGGTGGCGCTGTACAAATTCCATAGAAAATAAACACGTACACGGTCGAATGTGAAAAAAAATCGTACTCGGTACTCTGAACTCCTCTCAAAAGACTGAACTTTTTGTGTGTTCTAGGGAATTTAAAAATGGCTTAGAAATAAGATTGTCACCCAGACCGGCAAGACAATATCTGTCGGGTACACAATTTATAATATATTTTTAAGGAAGTTGTAATTTGTCATTAACCTCACTGAAATCAAAATCTGGCGCGTTGCAGCTATCCTCTTTCAAGATTTGTAGATTTATATTTTTCTTCAACAGTACTTCGTTCGCGTGGCATTGGAACTCGCATATGTTTCCGTATGTATGCCCGTCAGATCCACACACGGGGATATACATCCTATTGCATAAACATATCTTTTTATTCGTATTGTACTGAGGCCGACCATAGCATGATACCACCAATGTGACGAAGAGAACTGAAAGAGGAAAATTTATTATGTGTAGCAAAGAATGTGTGAATGTCAACAAAATATGTGAATATTGCGTTCAAAATGTATTTGAATATAAACAATACCATTATTAATACAAATTAAGGATACCCAGTAGCGGCGTTACGGGGTAACGACGCTGGGCGACCGCTCAGAGCGCTGCGCCGCCCGGGTAAAATTTCAGAATAGCTCTCGCCAAGGGCGCTGGTAACTGATGGGGCTGACGCCGGCACTGAGTAAATTATTATTTATCTAGTAACATCGTCAAAATACATTTCCTATTCGTTTCAGTTATCATACCTGTGAGATGCATTTTATTATAAACCTTGAAACAACAAAATGAAAAGCGAATACAATATTGAATTCAGCCGAAACATGGGATGAATGTAAAATTGCACTTGCTATACAGTTTCAGTAGAACATATCGTAGAAAATTTATAATATAAAGCGTGAAATTTTGGTTGACGCGGAATGCTTAGAGTACCGTAGTTCATAGCAAAATGCTCTTTTATTTTTGATGTTATTTTCCAACAGTATTTACGGCGTGGCAATGATTTTACCCGCGGGAGCATTTAATCAGAATAAAAAGTATCCTATATTCTAAGACAGCTAATACCCTACCTGTATATTATTATATATTTATATTTATTTATATTATAACCATGGACGCTTCACACCACGTCAATCTGGCCCTGTGCTAAGTACCCGAAGGACTTGTGTTACAAGTACCAGACAACGGAAATATATTTAATACTTTTATACTATACACATATTTAAAATTTTTATTATATAATACACACAT
>JAOTAV010002321.1:0-33279 GCA_026546445.1 Cyclargus thomasi | reverse complement strand
CGAGGTGAGCACGTTGCCGCCGACCACCGCCGCGCTGTCTGACGGGTCCAGGATAGACCCCACGGGGACTATCACCGATATCGGGTTGAGGCAGCCCTGCAACATATTCGGACTTTAGTGCTTTTGCCCAATCTAGGCGATAGCCCCTGTCGAAAATTTTGTCAATTCTGCCCCTTGATTCACGATACGATTCCGCGCAGAATCGTTCCCGATTTCGGAAACTTCTGTTAAAAGTGCCAGGAGTTTCCGTGAGAACGTTTCCATTTCCACGCGGAATTGCATCATGAATTAGAGGGCTGTAGAAATCGCGATTGACAACAATTAGGAGGCAACACAAAACTTTGTTGTCAATCGCGGTTTGTATAGAAATAACATTTTTCATTTAAGAGCAGTAATAAAGTAATATTATGTTCAATAGTAAATTAACCTGATTGAGTGGTATGTCGTGTCCGACCATGCATCGCAGGCAGTAAATGAGGGCGGACAGCGTTATCGCCTTCGGTGCGTTTAGATTACCCCACACTTCCACACCCGTACCACTGAAAGTAAATAGATCAAATTATAACCACAGCTTCAAAAAATGAAAAATATTTGTTAAATTACAATCGGCGTGCGAACTATAGGTGTTAGTAACAACAAAACGTTTTTTTATGATTCTATAAGTAGTCTCACATAAATTTTTAAATATGTTTACTCCATTAAAGGTGACGCGCCAATGCGACACTTCACTTCAATAGAAGTGTAATTTTATAGATGTGAGTTTTATGTATACTTTACATGATTTGTGATGATTGTTTATCGGCACGATCAACGTGGAAGCATCGACACAATGGGCAAAAGATGATTTTTTTTCTAATTGGTTATTAAAGACGCCCTAAAAATATAAATATTTATGAAATAATGACTTTGATAGCTTCAATTCTCTCAAAGATATGGCAATTTTAAAATCACATAAAATAGACCTTTGGGAAGGTATGCGCTCCATACAAATCGGTATGACGTCACTTAACGATAGCTTTTACGCATCGCGGAAGACTTTCTTCGATAGCTATATTCAATATTGCGTTATTGAAAGTGGTTTCATAATAAAAGTTGTTGTTAATTGCTTAACTTATTGAATGGCATGTAAATATTTAAAAAAATGTACTAAAAAATTTGTCTGCCCAACTTTGAAGAGTTAAAACAAAAAAACTTTTTTTTACTATGATATCTCTATACTATTTTAAAAAGTAGCGAATTTTTGACCTAGTACTCTTTCAATAAGATAAACGGCGATCATTCGGATCGGACAAAGGCAATCATAGACAAGCATCGGTTCGCAGAGGTATGACCTCTACACGACCTCTACTTGGGTGTCATCGCCGGCTTTATGTAGAGGAGCCATAACGTTTTACGAAATGTCGCGCCGTGCCGTTTCACAGTTTTGCGTCCCGACTTTAGTTATAAGTGTAACATTGTAAAACTTACGTAAAGTCACAGATGGCGCTTCCTTCATCCTTATCGAGGGTTATCTTGAGATGTATCGGTGTACCGTTGTCCATGTAATCTGTAGCCTCCAGAACTGCTGAGCCAGTTCGCTCGATGCACTTCTTAGCTATGTCCTGGAACAAAAGCGTGAAATAAAAATTTAACTGTTACGTACAAAAATATTATCATGCAGCTATTCAAAAAAT
Organism: Cyclargus thomasi; assembly: GCA_026546445.1. NCBI lineage: Eukaryota > Metazoa > Arthropoda > Insecta > Lepidoptera > Lycaenidae > Cyclargus > Cyclargus thomasi. The sequence goes on along the minus strand of JAOTAV010002321.1, from coordinate 31,606 downwards.
ATCTGCACACACCATTACAATTACATTTATAAAAGAAACTACACAGTCCTCCATATCAAGTATATCCTCGTAAATATATATTTTATTCCAATTAATACTGTATAGGAGGTGTTAACACCACCGACATAAAGAATAAGTAAGTCTTACTTTGAGCATGTCCCTGACGGCTAGCTCGGCGTTCCGCTGTATATGCGCCATGTAAGCCTGCACCACACCCAGACCGTACTGGTCTATCAGCTCGCCCACCAGCTGGATACCCTAAATACAAATAATAAAGCATAAAACTATAATTTTTATCACAAAATAGCTTATACCTCGCGTGCAAATGAATTATCCCAGGGGAGTAAAATCTAAACATATAATAATCTATACATATAATAAAACAGTAAAACTAGAGTGTCTGTACATTTAATATTTTTACAAAATTATCAATGTCCCCCATTGATTATTACTGAGGAACAGTAATAGAACACATATCGACAAAAAAATTGTCTCTTTATCTGTTTGTACACGTTAATCTCAGGAACTACTGGACGGATTTGAATAAATCTTTTTTTGTTTAATAGCTATTAGGTCTGGGCAACATATAGGTTACTTTTTATCACGGGAAATGTACGGTTCCCGTGTGATATACAAATTTTTGCCCAACGAAGTTGCGGGCACCTACTAGTATTTAATATAGAGTTCATCGAAATAAAAAAACGGTTCTAGTTACGACGATTGACCGACAAACATCCGAACAGACAGACATCAAAGTCTTAGTCATTGAGGTCCCGTTTTTACGCATTGGATACTAAACCTTAATCATAATTATTATATTATACTCATTTATTTTTGCAATTAATTAGGGCAACTAGTTTATTGTAGGTATTATATGTTGTTAATTGTAAAATTTTAAATTATTGTATTGAATGCTTAAATTTTAGAAAAACTAAGAACGAAAAACAACTATAAGTCTCAGATTAACTTACCGCAAATACTGGGATAATTGAAGTTATTACAGTTTAAGCTTTATTTTGTAAGTTAAATAAACGTACCCTCTGATTGGCCGCGACCTGCGCTTTCAAGTCCGAGAGGTTATCGGCCAGATTCCTTGTGCCGGAGCACCCAGGTACCTCTCCAGGTTTCATCAGTTCTAATAGAAAATTTAAATAAATTAATCTAAGGTATCAAGTTTAAGATATTTTTTCCTTCTGCTCCATTCCTTTCCATAGTTAAAAAATCCGACATTTTTCATTTATTTAATAATTCTCATAAGCCCGCACAAGATAGCGAACACACGCACACACGCAGAAGCACGCTACGTACACGCACCTTTAACGAGCTGCTCCTCGTTGAAGCGGCCGGCGTCGACAAGCAGGAAGGAGCGAAAGGCGGCGCCCTCTTGCTGCAGCGACGTGGAGTGCGGCGGCATCGAGCCTGGCGTCAGACCGCCGATGTCCGCGTGGTGACCGCGGGACGCCACGAAGAATATTGGCTTTTTAGAACTGAACACGTTATGTAATCTCATTAATGTTATAAATGTCAAAGTTTGTTCTTTGGATCTTTCACCGCCAGTCTTGCAGAAACTATTAAACGGATTTTATATAACATTTACGTCTCGCACTCATATAAATGGAAAGGGATTAAGTAAGACTAAGACAACAACAATTATTATGCTCTGAATCATGACAATCATAATGGTCTACATACTTGTGGAAGACGGGCGTGATGACAGTGAAGTCGGGCAGGTGTGAGCCGCCGGCCTTGGGATGGTTCGCCAGGATCACGTCACCCGGCTTGAGGCTGTCGCCGCGCACTTCCATCTACAAAAACAAAGTTTCTAGTAGCCTAGGGCGGTCAGAAAGCGGCAGTCTTGAAAAGTCACTGCTTATAAGGGTTAATTTACGCCGCAACGTGACGCGACGAATGTCTATGCATAAATTTATGTATATTGAATTAACAGACTTCGATTACGCCACACACAATTGACATCGATCGATTTGATACAAATTTAGAAATGCATCCGTCTCGTCACATTGCGGTAAATTGACACTTAGCCTCGTCACTTGACACACCTGATACTGCACGGTCGCCTGCATGGCGCCGAGGTGGACGGGTATGTGCGGCGCGTTGGACACCAGCCCGCCGTCTGGACCGAACAGCGCGCACGAGAAGTCCAGCCGCTCCTTGATGTTCACAGAGATCGATGTGCGCTGTAGCACCCTGAACAGCGTTAATTCACAAATTCACCTTTTTAAAGAGAATCAGGGGGCAAGCGAGCAGACGGGTCACCTGGGATGTGACTACCGTCCCCCATAGACACTTGTAACAGCAAAATCGTTGCAAATACGTTGCCGACCTTTTTGATGCAGGGATAGGAAATTAAGTGTAAGGAACCGAAGTTGGACTGGGTGAGTTCACTGGAATCCCAACTTTCGGTAAACTCACCAAATACCGAAGTTGCCTTCTCAGTAAATGAACAATATTTTAGTCTACGCATACATGGTTCTGGGGTTTTTGATATGAGTAATTAACAAGCGGTTATTATTGTTTTACGTCAAAAGCTAAATTCAAAATATTTACTTAAAAGAAGCACGCAGTAAGTTCCAAGAGTTGTCACCGGGCAGAAATAGTTATCGTATTATAGTTATGCATCGTATGTTGACGTATAAAGTTTAAGTAACGGGGAATGCACTGAGCCCCGAACAATGTGTATGACTCTAGTTGTGATCCTTAAATCGTTTCCAGTTAAAATGGCGGCATCACAGTTAAAACTATTGTAGTAAACCACAAACTGCTAACCGTCCCATCTGCTCGGCGATGGACATAAACCGGTGTGAGAATATGCTGAGCTGCACGGAGTCGAGGTCAGCGCCGACCGCCTGCGACTCGCCGGCGCCCACCGTGATGCGGATGTCACCGTACTTGGTGATGTCAGCGCGACAGTCTGGGAGACAAAACAAATTTCGTAAGCTTTTATGCCTTAAAAGGAAGTGACTTTCGCATTTTCAGGATTCCATACCCAAAGGGTAAAAACGGGAAAAAGCTAGATATTTTAAGAGAATATATATTTCTGTTGCGACTATAACAACACATATTAAAAATAAAAAAAATGTATGTAAACAATCAGAAAAGTTGATTGTAATTTAACCGGATATGTCAAACTCGTGTCACACATCAACTCATCACGACTTATACATCTTATACAACAAACGTGTTTTTGCCAGTTTTTTTCCTTTTCAAAACTAGACGGCGCTGCAGTACCTCTAGTCATCAGTCATCGTGCTGTCACTAGCATCGCGTGATCGACTGTTATAACTGTTCAGCTTTCAGAATAAGTTTTTCAAATTTTTTGCTCTACACTAGTACGGAACCCTTCGTGCGTAAGTACAACTCGCACTAGACCGTTTTTTTATTATTAAGAGTTTCTTCTCAAAATGAAACTATATAGATAATCTGAGATTTACTTCTGCTAATTGATTTGCAATTAAATTGTAGTGGTAATGAAGAAGCCTTTACTACTTACCTGGCTCTACGAGTATAGTGGAGAGGCTATCCATGATGATGGCGGGGCCGGGCACCTGCTGGTCCGGCCGCAGCTTGTCCAGCGAGTATATAGCCGTGTCGCGGTACCGTCCGTCGAAATACACTTGCACCACCTATGAGATGACTGTGTTAGTAGGTGTATTAAGTTCAATTCCAAATTTGTTTGATATTTCACTATAATATAAAGTGTCAAAAAATTGAATCCAATATTTTTGATACACAACTGTTTGTTGTTGTCGCTAGAACATATTTGTACCCTGCCGATTCACTATAATAATTCACAGCGCCACGTCACGTCTTATCTCATTTGGGTATGAAAGACGGCGCAACTTTCAAATTCAAGTTAAATTGTAAGAAAATAACGGGTGCATAAATTCAAATTAGCATTTGTAATTTTTTGCTGTTGAAGCTGTTATAACTTTAAGTATGTCACCTTAATTATCAGAATATAGCAACAAGTTATAAATCCAACCTTCTCCACAATAGGCTGTGCGTCCTTGCCGCTAGGTGGCGCTGTCTCCTGCGGCACGGAACTGCGGCCGATACCCCGCACTCTGACGTCGTCCACCAATACGTCTCTACCGGATAACGTGAAACCGAACTCGCTCTCATACCTGGTGATTTTATTTAGTTAAAAAAATTGTATAAGTGTAATGGTATGGAATAGGTTTACATTAAATCAAATTGTAGACACTAGTAGCTGCATCTCGAAGTAATCATATACAACTAGCGATGTTAGCTTAATTAACAATAAGCGCGTTTTTATGGTAATTATTAAAGTATTATGATTTGAACTCGTGACTTTTTTTGGTGTATGCATTGTACAAGAACCTACATTAAGATGCTTTCATACAGCCTGAAACATGTTCCTTATAAACTTTACAATTCTAAACATACCTCTTTATAAAGGCGGCATAGAAATCACCGTGCCGTGTCGCGTTAGTCGCGGGTTGCGGCGCGACCATGAGCGCGCAGTCCGTGCCTGCATACCGCAGGTGCAGGTATGGCTCCGTCACTATCTGGGAGTCCAAGAAGCCCTGAAACATTGGCAATGTTAGATTTTTCTTACATTTGATAAAATATTAATTGGGCTACATAGGGTGAAGAATTTCCTCTTTTTCTTCTGGCTCGTTTTAGCTTGGCAATCAGCAGATTCCACCATTCTCTCCTCAATCAGGTGCAAACTTACATTTATGAAATCGCAAAAACAATAGAAAAAAATACTCGTAGTTTCGAAATGGCGGAATGCATTGACAAAAGACAGAATAATGTGCAGCATTTAGGCAAGTGAAACTATACAGCTGGAGACGATATTTCTCTAAATCTTATTATTGTACAGCTACTTCAACTCAGTTGTGCGCGCTGCCCTAACACACATAGGGCTTGCAAATACACAACATTCAGTCATGTGATAGTGACGCGGCAGGCTTCGCCGAGTAAACTGAGCTGACATATCAGTACTACTATACCTGCGCTCGCAGCTTGTCCCGGCACACTGCAGCCAGCACATCAAGCTGTCTGTCCAGCTCGGCGAACTGCTCCGGGCAGTAGCGCGCCGCGCTCGGCTGCTGAGCTTCCTCCACTACGTCTGCTAAAGCCATGCCGTACGCAGATAGGATACCTGTTAATATTAAATTTAAAGTATTTAAGAAAAGGTTACTTGCCAATTGCAATACCATGGCATTTTTACTCAGGACCTTATTTGAAAAATACAGAGACTGAAGACAAAATCTTACATTTGTACTAATAGACTTAGGTATCGAAAATTTGCCAAAGATGCGTACGAAATACAATGATAACGATGATGATGATGATGAAATACAACCAGCAATTATGAGTTGTTGAATTATTTTGTCGTAAACGTCATTGTCCATTGCCTAGATAATTAAATGTATTATTAAGAAAACGCTATTTTATTACGAATTTTATGTATATAAAATTAAATCCCTTTTGGACCTTTCGTTTTATTTTTATCTAGGTCATTAGGCAAATTGACAAAAATAATAGAAAAAAAACTAACCGGCATATTTGTGCAGCAAGACAGTAGTGATGCCGAGTCTCTTGGCCACCGCGCACGCGTGTTGTCCGCCCGCGCCGCCGAAGCACGCCAGCGCGTGCGCGCGAGCGTCATGACCGCGCGCCGTCGTCAAAGACCTGTAAAAAGAATATTATGTAGTAAAATACATCATATAATACTTAGAAATTAGAGGAGGGGGGGGCACAATTTATTGCCCCCATTTTTTGATTTCAGCAAAATCCGTAAAGCGGTTTGGGCGTGCAAAGGTAACAGACAGACGGACAGACACACTTTCAAATTATATTATTAGTATGGATATTCTAAGAACTATGAATTAAATCTTCCATAAAATGTATCAAACAATTTTTTTGCAAATTTTGTATCAGATTGAATGGATTTTGTATCACGGAATCGCGTTCTCCCGTACTAACTTTAACCCCCCCGCCAGGGCCTGCTAAGACCGCGAACACAGTCGCGCTGTTGTTCGCGCTAAGGGCGCGAACACTTTCTCTCAAAACATTATTTAGTATGAACTTTGTAGTCAGCTAATGGCCTTTAACAACACGGATCTCCCTTTCTAACTGACTACTTTAAAGACCTATAACTTTGTTGTTTTTAATATTATCAAGAAACTAATTGAACTACATAGTTTTTCAATAACGATAGATTTATTTAAACAATGATTAAAAAATCATGCATATTCCCTATTACACGGTAATAAACCTTGTATTCACCTGATAGGTCTACACATTGCTTCGTTTGCGACATTTAAGAAACCCATCGCTACTTCTTCCACGGTCATCTGTAAAAAAACAATGGTAAGAGTTTCTAATAATTAAAATTATATTACACTACTTTTAATAATTAAAATTATATTACATTACTACACTACACTTCGTCTTACAAGCGTGAACTGTACATTTTTCGATGATAAAAGTAGAATCTTTCCCTGGACTTCGCTAAATTGGTTCAGCGGTTTGGGTGTGAAAAGGTTACCAACAGAAGTTCATAATACAAACTAACATTTTCACATTAATAATATTAGTTTGTATTATGAACAAATTTAGAGATAAAAGTACCTTTTTACCGCCTTCCTTAATAATAAAATTGTTGATCTCTTCCGTCAGCTTAGTAAAAGCTTTTACTGAGGCGTCTTTGTCTAAAGGTTCATTTTCTTGAGGACCGAATATTTTTGGGAAATATTCTGGTAACAAACGACCTGAAAAATAATATATAATTAAAATATATTTATTTAAATGTATGTAATATCAATACTCAAAGTAATCGTTAAGAAACATTTGAATCGATAAGTAATAATCCTCGTAATTTGCATAATATTTTCGTTTATTTGTATTCGTTTAATCAGGAGCAGTTCTCTGTATGTCGCGCCCCTTTGCAAAAACTCGCAAACCCTAGGCTTGACACCCCTATGCTCTTAGCCATCTCTATGGCTGCAGCGTCCCCTAAGGCGGCGGCGCCCGTGTGCATTGCACACCCTGCACTATAGATTAAGTTAGTTCTCGAGTTTAATCAAACTCAAATATTGTTTAATTAAAAAAGCCTAACTTGCTATAAAACTCGTATAATAAAACATATAAAGAGGCTTAATTAGTGTATTGCTGCACTCACCGAGCACGAGGTTGGCGTCGGTGACGGTGAGCGGGCCGCCCTTCCTGTAGCAGGCGGGGCCGGGCTGCGCGCCCGCCGACTGCGGACCCGCCACGAATAGACCTGAACGGAAGAACAACATCGACCCGCCGCCCGCCGCCACTGTATTTATGTCTATAAAATAGTATAGAGTTATTATAGTCAATTCAACCTAATAATTGTGCGTGCGGCCTTCGACGATGACAGCAACTCTCTATTATTAAACACATATACATAGTATTACCTAGCTGCGGTGCCTGTATGGTGACGCCGGCGGTGGTTGCCTCGTGCACGTGGTCGAGCGCGCCCGCGTACCGTGACACGTCCGTCGACGTCCCACCCATGTCGAAACCTGCGCATGCGCAAAAAAACTAAGAGACACGGCACTCCTGTACTATGGCGCTTGAAGTGTCACACAACGCTCCACTGCTATTGTCTAGATTTAGTGTTATAAAATGTTAAGCTTAAATATAGTCTACCCATTTGGAGCAAAGATAGCTGAGTCGTTAAATATAAATATTAAATACCTCTTGTATTTATGAAAAAATACTGCAAAACTCTCACCTATAACAGGTAAGTCGGTTTCTTTTTGATACGATGTCAAAGCGTAGCCAACCACGCCACCAGCGGGACCAGAAAGTATAGCTCGTGAACCATTGAACCTAAAATAATTTTAGAAAAATGTTTTTCCATAATGTTTGTTTTGAATAGTATATTCAACTTTATACCATCTTACATGTTCATTGGTGTCAATCCACCGTCGCTCTGCATAAATAACACATTGGAGTTCTGTAGACCCTCGAAGAAACCACCGGCAAAGCCCTTGAGGTACTCGCGAATGTGCGGCGTGAGGTATGCGTCCGCGCACGCTGTGAACCCGCGTGGGACCAGACGCACCATCGACGTCACAGAGTGAGACAGCGATACTTGGTCGAAACCTATATTAAAAAAAAAACTTAAACCATTAATACCAGCTTAATTGTATAATATTTTCAAATAGAATGTGTGTAACTTATTAACGCCATGATTCTTTGGAATAAACTAAAATGGATGGTGACTTTTTCATAACATTTTGATTAAACTGTTAGTGGAGACACAAATACCTAAATCAACAGCAATTTTTCCAATTTTTTTCTCATGTTCTGTATAGGTATAACTGTGTGCTAGTACAACTGCAATGCTGTCTATCCCTTTCTTTTGTAGTTTCATCAAATCTTTCTTTACAGCTGCTTCATCAATTTCTTTTGTGATGAGCATCTTTTGTCCAGTTGCACCATATACAACTTTCCAATCATGTTTTGACTTGTCTATCTGGCAACGGTCTTCAAGAGCTGGTATCACTCTACAGTCAACTTCTACCACATCCACATATAAAACTTCTGGACGTCTGATATTCTGTAATTACATAAGCACTGTTACCTCATTTTTCAAAGGATACTTGGCATAAAAATATATGTATGAATAACATAAAACTTACCAAATCAAATATGTTAGGTCTAGCTTGATTGCCAATAAGCAGAAGATCTTTGAAACCCTCATTGATGACCAGTGCCATTCTAGCTCCTTTACGCTCTAAAAGCGCATTTGTCGCAACAGTAGTACCCATTCTTATAGACTCTATTAGAGATGAGTTAACTTTGCCATCTTTATCTAAAGCATTGCCAGTTTCCTGTGAATGTATAATGTATAATTATTTACGAATTCTTTTCTTTATAAATTTTGTAATAAAGAAAAGAATTCATAAATAATTATATGCATACTAATTATTGATCCATTTTTGTAAAACAAAATGAGTATAATTATTATAATGTTTAAAAAAATTCAACAAGAACTAAAAACTGACATTAAAAAATATATTGTGAAACTTAACAATTCTCTATTTACCTCTTGCAAGATTCTTCTTATGGCTTCTCTAGGTGCATCATCATAGTTTTGAGGGTCCACTGAGAGCAGCTTCATAACCCGCACCTTGCCATTAGGACACCGAGCAAATACATCAGTGAAGGTACCTCCTCTATCAATTGCAAACTGGAAACCTTTTGGTGGACCCATCTAAAAATATATTTAATAATTAAACATTTTAATAACAAACAAACAACACAAGAAATAAAAACTTTTTGTTTCAAAATGAAAATAATAACAAAAGTATAATAATATTTTACTTTTTCAATCAATACTATTGGGTATTTTATATGACCTTTTAATATAATAATATTATATTTTTTTAACAAATCTAAAATAGATTGTCTATAATGCAAGTCACACAGCTATGATGAAAACAGAGGCACTACATTTTAATATTGATAACAGTATGTTATCAGTGTAGAAAGTTAATATTTGTTTAGTCATGATAAATACTTGTCATGAAATGACAAAAAAGAATTAGATATGTAGGTTCAGTTCAAACATTTTACAAGTGTCTGAATAAGAAACTGTAGGTTTGTTTAGTTTATACCAATACAGATTACGGTACTAGGTATAATCACATAATTTCTTAAGAATTGCCCATTTTTGTCCAAATGAGTAGCGACAACAAATAGCAATTGGATTAAAATATACAATTATACAAGGATTACAAAATTTAGACAGGTTTTCTATTAATATTTATGTGCTAATGTCTACAGAATTGTGCAAGTTGATATTTTATAAATATATATGTTACCTCACTAAAAATCTTAGCTATTTATTATAATTATTTAAAAATCTTAGCTATTTATTATAATTATAGATTTAAGAAACGCATAAGAATTATATAATTCCTTCGATAAGTGATTACAACGTTTTGTTATTTTTTATCAGTTCATCTTAGCACACAAATAATGGGTATATATTCTAAGATTTCTAAGTATATATACTTTATTCTGTAACTCTGTGCATCAGTTAACCTCAAGACAGTGTTCCAATCATCTGTTAACGAAGGAGAACGTTCCTAACTAGTTAATAGCAAGTTAATAGTCGTAACTATTTAAGGATCATCATCCTGAGATCCTGATCGTGAGCGAATCAAAATTGAAATCTAGCATTGTTTTCCCGTTTGATCCATTTTTTATCTATAGTTATTAGTATTGGAACACACGAGTGTCAAATTGACAAAAAGAAATCCTATGACATTTTTTTTTGTTTTTGCTACTGATGCGAAGGTGTACCAACAACATTTACGTAAAAATAGAAAAAACACCACTAACAAAAAATACTCCCAGTTACTTTTTTAACCCTTTTTCTTCGTCTCAATTTTTATAGAATCTATATTCTACAGCTGCAAAAAGCTTCAAGAAGTGTCATCTCAGTATAATATATACTTTAATCTATAAGTGTCAAGAATGGTCAAGAAGAAGGAAAATCCTAACCTCTGCGTTTGTTTACCACATGTCAAATTTGTCAATGAATTACATACGGTTATCGTTTCGGTGTATTTTTTGCATTTATGTTATTAAAAGATCTACTTTTACCGATTTGTAAAGCTCTTAACCCTACTTTTAACATGGCTCGACGAAATCGTAATGTTAATAAGTTTGCTCAGAGAAAAAGGGACCGCAAGGAACAGGTAACTACAAACACAATATTTGAAACCACAAGTTTTTGAAATAATTTCCATTTTTTTAATTGGAAGCTCATGTTTTTAGGAAAAGAATGGACAGACTAAGCCAACAAGCGATGAAAGAAAGCATTATGAAGACATAGTGCGTGAAAATGCCTCCTTTGAAGAGTACTATAAGGTATTTAACACTATTTTCCATATTTAGCCACAAAATATACGACTTAATATTTATTTTATTATAACCTTGGTTGGTATTCCTGTTCATGTATTTTATCGAATTGTAAACTTTCGGCATCCTTAAATAATTCAAGACAAAAAATAATCAAATTGGTACACACTAATGAAATAAAAAATAAATTATATATATTGAAGATGGATAATGGGCTCTCTCATAGGCTCGTATATAAGGGGGTGTCTCGGGGGTCCAGACCTATGGAACTGGACCCATTGCTATCCGCCTTACTTGCATTGTCTATGTTGCGAGTGTCTATGGGCGATGGTAGTTGTTTTCCATCAGGAAACCCATTACCTATTTGGGGAACCCTTCAGTTCAACTCGCACTTGGCACTTTTTTGTTTTATGGACCCCCCACAAATCACAGCTATATATTATATGCCCATAGGCTTACTAGACGATATTGAACATGCTTAAATTATTTGTAAGGTACAAAAGATTTGCCCTGAAGATGAATGGCCAGAATTCATGAAGAGTATTAAAGAAAATCTACCTACAGCTTTCCGTATTTCTGGCACCAAAAGTGAGGCTAATGCTCTATTAAACCTTGTCAAAAGTGAATACTTCTCACAAATACTGAACATGAAACTCAAACTGGAAGGAAAGGAGGAACAAGAAGAAATAAAACCCATTAATCTGCCCTGGTTGGTATTTTTATTTTTGATTAACAATGCTGCTTTCATCTTAATACGTGTGCCTCTATTATCTATGTATCTATTCTATAATCTATAGGTACCCTGGTGGTCTTGCATGGCAGTTGCATTTGTCACGCACAGACATCCGTCGCAGTGAACCTCTGTACAAGCTACACAACTTCCTTATTGCTGAAACCGCAGCTGGTGGTGTGTCTCGACAGGAGGCTGTGTCTATGATACCACCTGTTGTACTACAAGTGGAGCCACACCATAAGGTATTGAAACTGTTTTCCTAGAACCCAAGTGTAATTTATCAAACTTCTGAATAGATTTAGCTACTTTAGTGTGAGGTTGAGACAGACTTATTTTAAAATTTATTTTCATCTCAAAATTTTTTTTGTACTGTACAGGAGCCATAGATTTTTAGAGATAATAAGTATTCTATATCTTATGACTCAAAGTTAAAGAGGTTACAAACTCTTTTTTATTCAAGACAAGCCGTTCTATGAATTTATCAATTCTCTATATATACATAATATATATTTTGTAGGTCTTAGATATGTGTGCAGCTCCTGGCTCAAAAACAGCTCAACTCATAGAATTTCTACATGCTGATGAAAACAAAATGCCTACAGGTAACTTTTTTACTATAAAAACTAAAGTAGTTTAATAAACATGTTTTTTTTTTGCCAGTTGTCTATAATTTTAATACACACCATATATGAGAAGGATCTTGAGTAACTAGAAATAATTTCAGGCTTTGTGATGGCTAATGATGTGGATAACAGTCGGTGCTATATGTTGGTGCACCAAGCCAAGAGACTGAACTCTCCTTGTATAGTCATCACTAATCATGATGGAGCTGGCATGCCATCACTCATTGTTCCAGATGAAAAGGTTATTCTTAATTTATCTGCATTTTAATGCAATCCGTTTACTCTGTGATACCTATAAGTTATAGGTAACATAATACAGGCTGATTTTTTAAACAAAACAAATTTCTGCTTCTAAAAAGACAAGCCTATTTCCGCTTAGCTTCTTGAAGTTTCCTTAGAATTTATATTAATGTAAATGCCATTTCTGTACTGCAGAATCCTGACACCACTAAACCTCTAAAATTCGATCGTATATTGTGCGACGTGCCCTGCTCCGGGGATGCGACGCTGAGGAAGAACCCAGATATATGGGTAAAATGGTCTACAGGGAATGGCAATAATTTGCATGGGTAATTACTCAATTATGTACTCTTTTAATACAAGCCAAAACAATGTTTGGCTACTTATATATACTATATGTAGGGCTCAATCATTTTGTAATTGATGATTATTATTGATAATGATAAAATATTAGAATTTTATTTAGTTTGTCTGAGTTAAAGTGATGTATACTGTAAGACAACCATCTTTATTTTTCGTTTCATTGGCATATTGTTGTGATCTATACTCTAGGGCCGTTTTACCTATTGCCGATAAAGCTCCAAATATTCCAGATTAAACTATCTCATCGGGAGTACCAGTACCAAGCAGACTTGTATATCGGTGAATATACTTTTGTCCCAGACAAATCTTTGAATAAAAAGTCAATCAGCGTATTTTTCATTTATAAAATAAGTTTATTTGATAGCCAATGAAATATGTTAACCATTAATTTACTAAACAAATACAAAATCAAAACATTTTTATGTATAAAATTGGTGGTTCAGGAGACAAAACTATATTTCTATACGAATTCTGGGACATTTTTTGTCCCTGGGCAACTGACAACATAAGATCGGTATTTTTTATGAAACTCTTAGTTTGAAATGTAAGTCTATGTATTAAAGAAAATGTGTATAATATGATCAGATTTAAATTAGGTATAGCTTAACCCCAACCTCTGTACCGCGCCCTAGGAACGTGAGACGGGGCGGGAGACGGGTATACTACCCTCGTCAGCGTTGACAAAGTAACACTGCCGGTAACCGTGGTAACCCTCCCCCGCCGCGCCGCGCCTAAACCCAAGGCGCCCTAGAGCTATGGTAATTTGTAACGATTATGGCTTAAGCTTAATCTAAAAGTTAAATCACCATATGGGTGATGTTTAGCCTATCCCCTATTTTAATCCTTAGTGGTCAAACAGGCCAATAACTAGAAATTAAACAAACAATAAAAAACTGTCTTTGCAAACTGTTGTAGTAGTTACCTCGCGTGCCGCGATAGACGAATGGGTAGGTTAAAAGCAAACGAATCAGCCAACATCTACTCAATATTTTTGTTCATCCTCCAGTATTCAGTACCGGGTACTTCGTCGTGGTAGCGAGCTGCTAGCGGTGGGCGGGCGGCTGGTGTACTCCACGTGCTCCTTCAACCCAATAGAGAACGAGGCTGTGGTACACCGGATGCTGCAGGAAGCCAACGGGGCCTTGAAACTGGTGGACGCCAGCCACTTGCTACCAGGACTCAAGTTTAAAAAGGGTATAAAGATGACTTATGATCTAAGAAGTTAACTGATTGAATTGTATAAAATGCTGCATTTTTTATATCATACAAACTTTCGGAAACTCTGGAACATCTACAGCAAATAGTCTGCTTTATTTAAGTGTGATAAGTGTTATCTTTACTTCAGTCGTCTATCTCTTAAATACGACGATATACTGAATGACGACGAAGAACTGGCACTGTCTTTGAAAGTATACAGGGGCTTTAAAATATGCATCGCAAATAATATTTAATAGCATAGCTATTATAAATCTAGACTAGCCAAAAACACCGAGGTTAAAAAATAAAAATGTTTTAGCAATTTTGATTTTTACCTTCGTTTTCCTGACTTTAACATAAATTGACGTATTAAAAAATTATTGGTATATTTTTAAATAATGATCAGGGATGACGTACTGGCGGCCGGCGTCGAAGGACATGGTGTTCTACGACAAGTACGAGGACGTCCCAGAGAAGTGGCAGACTGTGGTGCGACCGCAAATGTTCCCGCCCAAACCTGAAGACCTCGACAAGTACAACTTAGAAAAGTGGTCAGTTGGTTTTAATTTACTTTACACATATATAGGTTTTCTGTACCATATAAAACCTTTTACGCTGTAAGCCCAGGATCATAGAATGATAGTACACAAAATTTCAGACCCAGGAAATGTTTAATGAAATGTAGAGTCGGACTCCAAATACAACGATTTTGGTGCATATATATGGCGAGAGTCCGGACGCATGTAGTTATATAAACTGTACTGATTAATTTGCCATCTGTGAAATTTCATTTCAGCATAAGAATCTTACCCCACCACCAAGACACGGGTGGTTTCTTTGTTGCTGTACTAGAAAAAACGTCAACGTTGCCATGGGAAAAGGAGCAAGTTGAAAAGGAGTCGGAAGTGACCACGGAAAAAGAGGAGAAGAAGGAGCCTCCGAAGAAACGGAGAAGAATGGGAGGGTACCGGGAGGATCCCTTCGTTTTCTTCTCGGGAGATTCCGAGGACGTGTTTCCTTCTATCAAGGAGTTCTACGACTTGAATCCCTCCTTCGATTCCACTTGTTTATTAACAAGATGTTATGTTGGCAAAAAGAAAAATATATACCTGGTGTCGCCGACCGTGAAGGATGTGGTTAAGAACAATGAGGCCAACATCAAAATAATTAACACCGGCGTCAAAGCGTTCGTGCGGTGTGACAACAAGAATATGACGTGTGCTTTCAGGTTTGTACCGCTTTGTAGATAGAAGTTAAGATTAATAAGGTGAATAATCTTAATCTATATCTATACTTACTAGTAATATAAAGAGTTTGTTGGTCTCTTTGTTTGAACGCGCTAATCTCCGGAAGTACTAACCGGAATTGAAAAATTATTTTTGTGTTAATAGTCCGTTCGAAGAAGGCTAGGCTATAATAGGATCCGAGCAGTAATCAAAGTATTGCACAAACAGGATAATTTATAAAGTTATACTTTTTACTGCAGCAAAATAAAGTTTCTATGCAATGTTCACGTTAGGAAAAAACTAAACCAATATCATTCTAATTTTGGTAAATTTTTAGGTTATCACAGGAAGGTCTGCAAAGCATATCTCACTCTATAGGACCGAAGCGAAGAATCGCTATATTAAAGGAGGACCTTGTATTAGTGCTCCAAAACGACAACCCGAGCACTCCACCAGATATTAAACTGTTCTCTGAACACACACAAAACCAAGTTAAAGATTTGGGTATGTATTTTCCTTAATTGCGTTGCATTTTTAAGCAATAGATAGTATTACTCATAGATGGTATTGCAGTAAAATTATCAGTTAATAAATTGGGTTAAAGATTTTGATTGTGATAAATCTGTACCTTGCTATATTATATATCGTAGTCTCGTTATATTACGCTATAATATTATAAATGTGAAAGTTTGTGAAGGTGTATGTTTGTTACTTCACTATAAAACGACTGCACCGGTTTCGTTAAAATTTAGCATGTAGTTAGCTACTATCATGGAACCCTACGAACTACGGGTAGCACAGCGGAGTACAGCTAGAAGCTTATATTTTCGATTTTTAATGTAGCGACGGGCAGCTGCGTGCTGGAGTTCAAGGACACTGACAGCTCGCTGGAGCTGACGCTGGTAGGGTGGCGCGGCGTGCACTCGCTGCGGGCGTACACCACCACGCAGGACACCGTGCACTACCTGCGTCTGCTGGGCGCCGACTATAGCAAATACGGTGAGTCAGACAGGAGCCTGGGGGCTTAGCTAAGACCTAAACGTTTTCGCTTCTTTGTAGAATCGCCAAAATGTATGAAAATGGAATAGACGTTCGTTACGCTTTATGTTATCTCCATACTTTTTTTTGGTTTAACCGATTGTGCTGAAATTTGGTATGTAGATACTTTGAGTATCGAGGAAGGACATAGGATATATGGGTCCCGTGCGATAAAACAATTTTGGAGCAACGGAGTTGCGGGCATCATCTAGTGTTGATATAATTATTTTACAACTCAAAAAAAAAGTGTTAAAACCCAAAAGTCTACTTTCTTTATTTAAAAATAGTAGCAGTTTATTGAGTACCCAAACAGTTTTGCCCAAAATTTATAATATCTTCTATATAACAATTTCAGACGTAAATAAGTTTAACAAGAGAGCTGAAGAGAAAGAGGCAGCCGACGAGCAGGAAACTCCAAGTGAAATGGAGACTGATGACGTCACCGACAACGACAAAAACGAGTCGAGTAAAGCGACAGACGAGAAAGATTCCGTTAGTACATAATATCAATCATTAATTATGTTACTTTATGTACATTTAATATAAATTTTATTATATTAAACTTTGTTTAAATTAAAGACGTAGCTGTCAGTAAACACAACACACCAATATAGTAGTAGGTAGGTTTTTAGTATGAGAAGAGCAACCTAGGCAAGTAGACAAATAATTTTATTCCAAGAAAACCTTATCCCACCAAAAACATTCTGTAAAAAAACTAGCCAATTCTCGATAGAGCTGCTTGTTTATCTCTAAAATGTATACAATAAGTGGATAAATGTTGTAAGTGACTGTAAACCGGCCGGCTGCCATTTCATATATATGGTTATTAGAAATGCAATTCGCCAGCGCGATTTAAAATACAGCCAGCGTCATCTAGTGACGAGTGCTGGTACTAATGCTAAATAACGCGAGCGAAGCCACGTGTGAGTGCTAGTAGATAGATAATAATAATAGTTGACCTAAATATTTTTATTTATTAAGTAGAATACAGTTAATCGGCTATTTCTCTTAAAAACGCGTATAGTTTGGCAGTACTCTTACGTTTTCTAATCAGCGTCACAAGGTAGTCCAGATCTTCCATAAACCTTGTTCTGATAGTTTTTCCTTTATATGGGCGTTAAAATCTACCTCTGTACCAAAATATCAGCTCTCTAGGTCTATGGGAAGTACTAGTTCTATTTTGATGATCAGTGAGTGAGTAAGTCAGTCAGTCAGTGTCGAAAATGCGAAACTTTGCATTTGCTGAACTTCGGAGATAATTGACCTACCTTGAAATTTTGGATTTCAAGTGTGTGATTACGAATTTCAAGATTACGAAAATTTCACCGTTTTAATTCTACCCAGAGATTCTTAAATGGGGGCCTAAAAATGCGTCGGGCCTAAAAACGGTTCCAGAAAAGGATGGTACGGCAGTGTTTGCTTCGCGCTCGACTTGGCGATTGAAGCAGGTGTGAAATAAACAGTATTATTACACAAATAATTAGGCTTGGACCTACTACATTTTTGTCAATTTCGCGGCAAGGACTATAAATCTTTCCTTTACCTTACCTCCGTAAGTCTTCGAAGTTTTATTGGATACACTGCAGGGCAAAGGTTTTTTTGAATTCAGCTTATCATTACTTTAAATGTAAAAATAAAACAAAAACGTGACTGGTAACACTTTATTTCACCCTCCAAAATTCACTCTCTCGAGCGATAACAATCCCTAACACGCGCTCATGCCGCCATCTTCGCTTAATTGAATAGATTTTAAGGACCCCTTAACTAACGATTGACAGATCGAGCGAATCGACAGTATCAATTAATTAAGAGATAAATTCGCAGTATATATTTTTTTATATCAAACGTAAGTGCTTAGGGCCCTTTACAAGCTCGCTGAAAGGACATACTTTCGTTTGTTAAGAGTCTCCAAAGATAATGTTTTTTTACCGATTCCATATGTTATACATTATAAGCTCTAAGAGAAATTCTTCGGCTGAGTCTAAAATTAAAAAAAACTATATACGGTCGAATTGAGAAACCTCCACCTTTTTGTAGTCGGTTTAAAACGACAAAGTTGTAAAAATAAATATTGACCTCTTCGGATAAATAAGCAAACATTAAAAATGTTACAACTGAGTTCACCAAATAAAATTTAACAAGTAAGTCAATACATCGCAATTATAAAAATAGCAGTAAAATATACTGTGTTCGTACTATATTAAGCTCATAAAGTAAGAGTAGGAAAGCGTAATAAAATAAAAATAGGTATAGCACTCACAGAATATTAGCAAAAACAATAACCTCAATAATATACACTAATATTATACAGCATAAGGGCTTGAAGTACGAATACAATTAATAGTATGTGCATAATACTAGAAACTAGCCGTCATCAAAATATTACTATTTATGATTACACAGTCAGTGTCTGCTCCCAAATCTAGAACTTTCTGTAATGTTTACAAAGAGTAAAAAATATATAGAACATGGACCCATAAGTCAGTCAAAAGGATTTAAAAATTTTATTATTTGATTATACTTTCTAGTTTCTACATAGTATTTATTCGCTTGTATGTACAAAAAGCTTGAGCATAGTAAACAAATGTTTTAAAATGAACATTTTTTTAAGTAAGTAATTAAATCTTAAATAAAATGGATCTACTAGTTTTGCTGCACAGGACATTCTTGTAATTTGTTTTTTTAACTAATTGACTACGAGTCCTAAAAATAGTTTTTTGGTAGGTTTGGTTATAGATTGTTAGGTTTGTCATTTTATCTTACAATCTATTAGATGTTGCCCACGGCTTTGATCGCATAAGCACAGTTTCTCATGAGATTTTCTATTGCATTTATGCGAAATCTCAAATCAAAGAGTATCAAATGGTCGCTGTTAAGCAAAAAAATATTTGCTGTACCAAACCAAACAAATATTTGGTGTTTAAAATGTTAATCTAAGTCATTTAAAAAAACAAGACTGCATTAATGACACAATACCAAATTGCTTATGGGTTATTGCAAAATGCCTTACAGCGCCCAAACGACAATGATTTACAAATTTTATATTAATTAGGATAAAGATTACTTTTCTACATAAGTAAAGATTATTCTCGATAAACTAGTCTTAAACTATCCACCGGCTGAATTCCACGCTTAAAATCCTGATACTTTATTATTCTCAACCCAATATCACAGTGGGTGATGTGGCATATTAATATAATATGTTATTCTATGCTTAGTATTTATTTTACGGTATATGCTGTTTCAGTAGCTGGATCCGTTGTTTGTTATGGAACATATTGGTTTTATTAAAGGTTAGAGTTACTTCGCGACACTAAGCGGCCACGTCACTTCACTTTCATAAAACTGACGTTTCTCAAACGCGAATTTAATGCCAGTTCTATGTAACGTGGAGTAAACCGAGAGCAGGTAGCAACTTTTGAGTAGGCATTTGAGGCGAGCGACTAACGAAACTGAATACTACATCCCACTGTAACATATTACGTAAAATAACGTTATTAGAGTAGGCCAGGAAAATTTGGTCGAGTCCATATTTCAATGGACCGTTTGAGAGCTCTTGTTAATAATGGAAATAATAATGAAACTTGGAACCAACTACTGAATCGTTTTAATATTACTTTTATACGATAGAGAAAGATGTGTGGTAGATAACAAGAGAGAGAGAGAGACGGATAGATAAATGCTTACCACAATGTTGAAAATAATTTGCAGTAACTTTACAGTTAACAGCCTTATACTTACTAACATGTACCTTTTTGTGGTTTAAGCTTATTTTTTTACGTGTCTAGTCAAACTACTACTTTAATCTATAGTAATTAGTACTACTGCCTACATTAATTATTAATATCTAATACTAAGATATTATTTATCTATTACCAAATCCAACAAATATTAATTTAAGTCAAAAAAAAAACTACCGAATCCGTTTGACTAGTTATGGTCCATGCTTAACGAAATTAACATTGTAGTTCTTATAAAAACAATTTATCAAATGAAACAGTTAAAATAAAAGTACACACATATTAAAAGGATCATCTTTTGTCAAGTTTTGTTTTATTTAAAAACTGTCATCTTCAAAATGATGTTATAGTGCAATCATAAATAATAATATTTGTTTATGTACAGATTAAATTGCTACAAAAATACTTAGAGCTAATTAATTTATATTAAACATAAGGATGGTAAAACAATGGTAAAGCTTATGATATAAAAATACTTTTACCTAAGAAAATAATAGCATTGGTGCATTAAAAATAACTTATAATAATTTTGTATTCTAAGACGGAATACATAGAGTTGGACGGTAGTAAGTAATGGACAAAAAAGTTTTCGGTTTGTGCCACGAGAAGAGGTAAAAAATTAATTGACTAAGTAACCAGTAGTTGGACGAAGTGTTTTTGTAGATCATAAAAAAGTAGAGTATAACGTATTATCAAATAATAATTATTATAAAGTAATTAAAAAGGTATTTCTCGGTGAGTGATATTGAGCGATATTTATAAATAAAATTATTAAAATGTTGTAGCAAATATGCAAAAACATAATAATGTGACCCGTCTACTATGTACAAGCAATTAGTAAAAACTACAGAGCGAAAACATTATAATTGGCTAGTATTGAGTATTGCTTCTAAGTATCCTACAACAAATTTTACAGCATTAATTGCACTAAATACAGTAAAACAATATTTCAACGACTAATAAATAATAGTAATCTATTAACTAAGATAAAAAATATTCTTTTAACATAAAACATAACTGGCCACTGTTTCGCTGGCTTGCAGAAATAAGTTTTAAAATATAATATTTTTGAAAACGTTTCAAATATGTGTTTAAAATCTAAACATAAAACAATACTGATTCGAGTATTTTATTTTTTTCTACCTAAGAAATTGGTAGTAAATTTATTAATCTACAGCTACAATTCTTGAAATTTATTTTTTCTTTAAACACTATCTACTTACTACGAGTATTTAATTTTCAAGTGGCAAAAGTTTATCTATAGACACCCCTATTCATTGATGGGCTTAAATAGAATAATTAATTTTGCACGTTAAATAAATAATAACATCAAGAACTCGACGCGATAAAACCTCAATAAATTGCCGTTTTACCTTACAAGCATTTTTACATCCATTTTGTCAATGTTCTTAAAACAGTCTTTTACATAATACGGCTTTGAAATATTCAGTTTCACACGTATTTCAAGCTTACAATTTATCAAAAGTCAAACATAAAATGGTAATTCGCATTTATAAATGTTCAAAAGAGTTTTATTAGCTTTGTTTTAGTCATACCATAATAAATATATTACCTTCTATTGTCGAGAAAGTACAGTTTTCTTACATTTTTTATTCACGCAATTTTGTTAGTATTCATAATTCATAACTAAAGAATAAGAATATTTCATAAAATAATTACATAACATTGAAGAAGGTAGTCTTAATTCTGTGGAGAAAGTCTTGGATTTCGCGGGCACTGCATTAGATGCCGTTGCCAAGGCAGGTCTCGGGCGAGAACGTTGGTAAGGCAATAGGGACACTTCCATTCTTCAAAGCCAAGGGCTGTAGAAAGACATTATTAATGTTACTTTCCTTATGTAGTTTTTAATATTTTCATCGCTTGTTTTCAAGGCGCTAGGAGACAGCACTAGGCGCGACTACATTGCAGCGATGTGTAGCGACACCTTGCGACGGATTATACGATTCATGAAACTGTGAGCCAAACCGCATTGCGCAGCAGTGTACTGTGATACACGACAATCCAGCTCAATTATACGTGTTGTTTCATGCAGTGTATACGCCTAGTGCGGTTCTACAAGCATATATAATGAACGTATCTACTCACGTATGCAGTTAGGATGGTACTCGCTCTCGTCAGCCCGCAAAGCCGCACCGCATTTCTGACACGCCTTCCATAACCCTTCGCTCATTGAACATTCCTCTGAAAAAATAATCCATGAATGATGACAAAAATATTTTATCATGTATTGAATATAGTAAAAATTTCGATGTAGTTGTTCAATTAAAATAAATCTATTTTACCTATTAGAAAAAAAAGAGGTGGACGTAATATTACACATTCGTAATACACTGTTTTAAGAAGTGAAAGAAATCTTTATATGTTTTAATTTAACAGCATCCTAATTTGCTTTAAAATTTTATTTACGTCCTAATTAATTAACTATAAATAAGATTTGGTTAAGTTACCTAACAGATGTGCGTGTAGCGCGCGTGCCTCTAGCGCGAGGTGGCAGTGCGGACAGCGCGCCAGCAGCATGCAGCGCCGCCAGTAGTGCGTCTCTAGCGCCGATGTGCGCACGCGCCGCCCACACCACGTACACATTGTACTGCGCCACAATATGGTTACTTAGGTTAGGCTAACACATACAGTTAGGGAATATACATGATTTTTTTTCATCTTTCGTTATTGAAAAACGATGTAGTCCAATCAGTTTTTTCATAAAATTGAAAACAACAAAGTTACAATCCTTTAATGTAGTCAGTTAGAAAGAGAGATCTGATATTAATTGTAACGTCAAAGTCCATAAGCTGCGTCTAAGGTCATACAACTACATTTTGAGAAAAAGAGATGGGTAGAAAACTAAAGTCAGAGATTTTTTGTGATTTTGTACATCTTTTAGCCCACTATCATACTAATTTGCATTCAGTAAATTTTGTTTTACACGCATCTTCCCTATTACTAGGTTTGACAAGTTGCCGTAGATAAAAACTTTTAGTTCCTGCTGTCAGCGCCCCAGACGCTTTTTTGCCAAGTTGTAGACGATGTTGCTATCGTGTTACCTACAACTAACTAGGTGCTGGTCAATTTCTTACTGTTTGAACATTTTTAATTTATAATTCGAGAATATTTTGACTTTTATACACAAAATCTGTGTTAAGCTTACTTAAGTACTGGTTCAGGTGTTGTTTCGTTGCTAGCGTCGACCCCGAGAACGTCATAGTTGTCAAATTGTTCATTGTTAGACGTCTGCTGCCTCCTTCCTGTAACCGCATAGTCAATGTTAAGCAAGTTGGAACGATGCTATTGTGAAAATTCCAGTAAAATAAATATTTCACCTGGACTGTAATATCCGCTTTCGTCCATTTGACTATGTTCGTCTAAATGCAGGTTTCTCACGCCTTGCACAAGTTTGGGAGACTCCAAGCCAACATCTCTGAAATAATCAGCCTTTAGTTTAGGCGAGTCTAGACTCCTGGAGTCAGAATCTCTCAGGTCATATCTCGACAATTGAGGAGAGTCCATTGGTAAGGAGTCTATGCTTCTCATGTCGTTTCTTGAAGTTTTCGGTGACCCTATAGTCGGGGAGTCTCTATAGTCTATGTGCAGGGGTTCGTAGACTGTAACGGGGCGCTCTTTCAGCTCTGGTTTTGGCGCGTCATGGTCGTAGTGAATCATTGAATGTCGGTTCTCTGTGTTGCGGCTCGATCGACGGTATATCACATCCTCGGACTGGCTCTCTTCGAAATGTACCTAAAAAGGTGATAAGTAGTGTAAAAAGAATAAAAACGCAACAGTAACGATGCCTCTGGCTTTCGTTATATTTTAACACCACGGCAAAAATAATTTAGAAATTAGAATTACCTTTTCGTTTCCAGCCAAAGACATTTTGGGTGAGTGTTTTGGGCTCACAGCGCTGTCCAGCCTTAATTTGTTATATCCTAAGCAATCCTTGGGCGTCCTTGGCGTCGGTACATACTTCTTAGTCGGGGACTTCTTCATGCTACTTTTCGTTCTAGAAGTGGTGAGACTTCCGCTGATACTGGACGGGGCCAAAGTTGCACTGCTGGCGCTGGATTTCAAGCTGTACGATGATGTAGCGTCCATCGATGACGTCATGCCATAGGACGAGGTCATTCCACTAACGGTGATTCCGCTCCGAGTAGACTGCGTGGTGCTCGATTCTAACGTGTTATCCGCCGCCGATTGCTCCTCTCCATTCAGAATTTGCTCCTCTGTAGGAGCTTGGTTTAGCATTTTCTGCAACAGAGCAATTTCACTCTGATCCGAGGCTAAACTTTAGATGCGCATGCCATTTAAAATAAAAATATTTACATCGTTGTCATGCAAAGCTCGCAGGTTCCAGGTTTAGGGACGAACCTGCATGTCGATGCGATCGAACTGCTGGAAGAGATGTCTGTAGATGAGATTCCTGCGGGTGACGGCGTCGTCTGGTGGTAGCTGTGCTCGGACCACTCGGGGAGAGCGTGCGTACGCGGCTAACAGGATGCGCTCCGCCGCGGCCCGCACCGAGCCTGCCGCGTGCTGCGCCCCCGCCGCACCACACTCCGCTAGACGACGAACCGTCAAGCCACTGGAAGGATAATAGCATATTTTTAGTAAAGACATCAGATAAGGCAGAATTACAGGGTGTAAGAAAACATAATGATGCTTTACTTCTTCTCTATCTTTTAAATATAGACATAGAAGTCAAAAATTACTCTTTTAACGCTGCTTTTCACTTTGAACTCTATGCAAGGGTCACATGCCATTTTGTTTGTTTTGCCATTTACTGTGACACTCTGTATAACGATGTAGTTAATACATTTTTGTAAAACAAAGGGGTATTTTTTTATTAATATGCTTAACTAATTGGGCACATTTTTTTGTCTTTACCTGTTCTTGTCAGTTGATATACCGTGGCTTAGAATGAGTTGTTCCAACATTTGGAGTCGGGATAGAGCGAGTCGTGGATGCATAGACGCCGTCACGGGACGGACCAATTGCTGTGGGATTATGTGTGTGCTTCTGTAAATATAATAAAGACAGACTAAATCATATACTAATAAAGAAAATTAATAATATGCTTATGGCGGACCTCAGTTACAGATAGTCTATTTATTTGATAGATGCAATTATGTGACAGATTTTGTATGGAGAATCTATCAAAAAAGTTGTGGATAGCCTAACATAAACTTTAATAAAAAGCGGTGAAACAGGCCCTTAGTTGAGCTATTTGAATTCAATGCTAGTTGCAGTCGTAGTATGCTAGTCGGCTGGGCAAAACATAAGCATAATCATATTGTGTAAGTCCGGCGTATCTGCATAGAGCATTTGAATAATTTCTGCTAATACTTGTCTTACAACAAAATTGAACATATCTATATATAATAAAACAGTAAAATTGGAGTGTCTGTACATTTAATATATTTATAAAATAATCAATGAGCGGGTGCTAAAGAACAGTAATAGAACACATATCGACCAAAAAAAACTTGTCTTCTTGTTCGCGCTAATCTCAGCAACTACTGGACGGATTTGAATAAATCTTTTTTGTTTAGTAACTATTCGATCTGGGTAACATATGGGATACTTTTTAGCCCGAGAAAATGTACGGTTCCCGCGTGTTTAATTGATAGATAGCTAGCTATCAATTATCTATATGTTCAATGTTAAGGCATTTACTAACCTAACTTGTGGACATTCTGCAACAGTGAGAACAGTATGTTGTGCTGTGGAGTGGACCCTGGGCGCAGGGTCTCCACAGGCTCGTAACAATTCTGGTAACAGCTTCTCTAAGCATCGTCCCACTTCGGCGGCACAAACTCTAAAAAACCGAAGTTATATTAAAGATCATTCTGAGGCAGTTCATAATGCGTGTATATTATATAAATGTATTATTACGTTTTTCCTCGTACTAATTAAGATACTAACGCAATTCGGTATTCGCTGTTGACACACCTTGGATACAAGGTCCGCTATCTAGTTTTGTCAGATATCAATAATATATGATTGCTTCATATATTATTGATATCTTGTTATTTGAAGCACATCTTGTTATTTGTATTAAATATGTATTTGCTGGTTATATTTTAGGTACAAATCAACGTTATCTCAAATTTGTCAGCACTGTACGAGCCGCACGCGCCGCATTTTATAATTCGTCATGGAATATGGCCGCCGAGAAACGCAGTTCATAACGTAAATATACGAGGCTATCAAAAAATGCGGCTGGTGCTGACAAATGTGCGATAACCTTAAATGAGAGTGATGACTGACATGATTTCTGTAGGTGTAATGGGGGAACTTTATAGAGAGAAGGACCTACGTTATTTGGTCGGACGTCAAACCCAGCCAATAAATAACGAATTACATAGAACATTCCGATTTCAAAGATTCCGATTACATAGAACATTCCGAGGTCAAACCCAGCCAACAAATAACGAATTATATAGAACATTCCGATTTAATAACATAGGTTTCCCGCATTATACTTTATAGCAGAGAGGAGCCCAAGAGGGGAGTTTTGGATTTACTCGAGCGCGTCAGATGAAGCTAGTTTAGGCTTTCTACGTGTCTCTGATTATCATGAAATAAAAGTTAAGTTTAGTTCTTATAAAGCTCTTTTTAAGTACCGAAATATCATTGAAATCGTCAGATTCAGTTCTTTATGTAAAGAACACTTTCACATAAAGAACTGAATCAAATGTAAGGTAATCCTGTAATAACATAAAAACAACGAAGCGTCATATTTTCGTAACCAAGCTTCCCGGATATTTTGGATCATATTCAACTAAATAATTTAGGCATTTCTGTATAAAATGGTGTAATAAATATTTAATTTTTTTTAAAGAATTTTCATCTTTACAACCTTAAAATCGCAGTAGCTTTTTATCCCATCGCTGTAATAAAAAATGCCCTTATTATTTCGGTCTCCATTTTACCTAATCTTAAAAAAGTACTAGTTTTTTACGACGGTTGAGTTATTAAAAAAATAGCACTCTCACCTCCCCGGCTATTATATCTTATTATCGTTTCAATAGTAACTTACCTATTTGGCACAAATTCTTTAAAGAGTACTCTAACAACTTCGTTTGCTTGGCTATACACAGAAAACACTTTATCTCTTAGAGCTCTTTGTAACAAGGTAGCGGCAGCTCTTGCTGTTTTATTAGGCGAGGTCTTGGTGCTTCCATTTGATGGTGTCGTAAGTTCTGCTCTAAGCCTTGCTAGACCCTCTTCTTTGTCTAAGTAGTTCTTTGAAAAGAATTTTTCAACCTAAGGATTAATGTATATTATATTTGTGGCCTTATTAACTTAGTCTATAAATTTTATACTTGAAATCTAGGAGCAGTTTCAACTTACCAAAGGATATCCAAAAATAAGTATCGGTAAGGCTGCCTGTTTTCTTTCTCTTTCGTTAAGTTTGTGCACTGTACGCGGATGAGAGGACGCGCTACCTGCGCTGCATTCTTCTTCCCTTGCGTCTCTTAGATATTCATTTGTGTGAGAACTGAAAACATCCAAATTATAATTATCATCATCTATGTGCTGCTCGCAACTGCTTTATAAATTACGCTGGAACTGTACAAAATTTTCGGCTTAGAAAAGCTTCTTAAGACACAA
The DNA here is from genome assembly GCA_026546445.1 of Cyclargus thomasi. Lineage (NCBI taxonomy): Eukaryota > Metazoa > Arthropoda > Insecta > Lepidoptera > Lycaenidae > Cyclargus > Cyclargus thomasi. The sequence continues at coordinate 3,921 of JAOTAV010002321.1, read as the reverse complement.
AGTATTTCCATACCAACATTTTAACAAATGTGTTTAGCGGTTTGAGCGTGAAAAGCTATTTGATAGACGGACACTCTCTTGCATTTAAAGTATCATTATTGAGAAAATAAGGAGATTTTAAATAATCACCATATTATTGTAATAATTGTAATAATAAATTTTTGTAATATTGTTGTAATAATAAATTATTGTAAAAATAATGTAATAATCCTATGATTAGATTATATATCGAAAAGATACGTACTGCCGTAGAGCTGGTAACAGTCTTTCCTCGTATGCCTCAAATGTTGATCTTGGGCCAGCGCTTTTATTTCTTCGTCTCACTAGTGTTCCTAAACATTAAACAAATATTATTTTTTTCTAGGTCTTTGAAATAAATTAAATTATTCAAACGTCAGCCTAATATCTGCTTGCTTACCATTTGCGGCGTTAGGCGTGACACTTCTTCTAGGACTATCGGTTTCTCTTCTTAATTCTTCTTCTTCTTTCTTGATTACTTCTATTTTATCTTCTATGACCTGTTGTTCTTCAGGTTGGGCGGGTTCCGGTTGTACTTCTGGGATTTCTTCTTGTAAATGGACGGGTGACTGAAATGAATGCAGTGTTCCATTTAGAATGGCGTATTCGTAATGGTGATAACAACTCATGCTTTCATAACGATGAAAACTGAATGGTTTGACTCGTCTGTCTGTCCGTAGCATTGTAGTATTCAAAGAGATGGATCGATGGAGATCAAGTTGTTTTTTGTTTGTTGAACGAACATGATCGAAAGTGGATTCGTGATTATCAGTACTACCTTGCTACTGCTAAGTTTAGTTTTTCGTCCAATAATATCTATTATCCCCTTTTTTAATTTCTTAATTTTATTTTCCTATAAATATTTTTATTATGCTTACATTGAAATATAGTACACACTTACAGTGGAAACATTCTGATCATGGTGGTCGGCCTCATCTATACCATTGTATTCCTCATGGGTGTCAGGGACGTGTTCTATCGGAGGGACGGGGGAGGGGATGTCGACGCTGAGCGCCCCGGCGGTGACGGACGGCGACAGGTGGTGAGAGAAGTCGTACGCTTGAGGCATGGACGAGTCGTTACGAGGGTCAGGCTGTAATAAGAAAAAAGAAATAGCACCTACGAGATCTACAATATCTGATGATGTAACTATTGCAATCATTGGTTGCGCAACAACTTGGTTTGGTATATCCATACCAATGAGGTGACAGGCAAGCAAACATGTTATCGAATTATTCTAGCCCATATTCCTAATTATTTTTAAGAGCTTACTGTCCCACTGCTGGACCAAAATTCTCCCAGTATTCTGGATCCTTTCGTGGCTACGCCATTCGTAACAAAGTAGCTAATGAAAAAGATCTTACTCCATTTAATTCGAGAAGTCTGCATAGCTCAGTGTCTTCCTTGACTCCAATAAGTGCATCTGTGATTCTGTCTCTCATTCTCCTGGCGAGCTCGAAGTCGTCGCGTGCAGCTGCTGTCCTCTTGCGCAGTCTCCACCGGCCGATCCTTATTCCAGCGGCTGCTAGAGCTGATCCAGCAGATTTTAGACGACGGGCATATTCGAAACGTTCGTCTGAGGAGTAAGGAATAGTAGGATAGGTGAGAATGGTTTCTGAACATTTAAACTTTCGCTTGCTATGACCCAAATATTTAGTTCCTATTGGTTTTAAGCGTGATGATGGTATATTTATAGATATCGATTCATAGACAGACGTTGATACTTTATTTGGTTCGGTTATCTGTCGGCTAGTCATAGATGATGTACAGTCAGATAAATAGTTGGGCATAGAGACACATGTTGATTAATTATGATGATCATAACGCTTTACCAGTTACATACCTGCAACAGCTGCTCTTTTCTTTTTGTCCAGAACTCGTACCAAGTCAGCGATATCGTTGTCCACGTACATGACGAAGGCCAGGTCGTCGTATGGGGAGAAGCAGATGGCGGATTTGGACGGACTCGGCGAGTTCTCGGTGTCTATCACCTCGTCACCCAAAACGTTCACTGCCATTAATGCCACCTGCAACAGTGTCATAAGAGATTGTTTAACTTAATGATTATACGCGTGGCCCAAGTGTAAGAAAACCTTTTTTACTCTCACGACGCTTGCATCGTCACTGCCACACGAATGAAAGTTGTGTATTTACAAGAGCTTGCGCATACATAGGGCCGCGCGCACAACTGAATTGAACTATCGATATAATTTCAAGATATCCATTTCGTAGCATAGGCGGACTTTCCAGCTTCTAGAGATAAAAGAAGAGTTGAGAAGGAAGTAATCACTTTTAATGTTACCTGATCATCTTCAGCGGCAGGCGGATGGGGACCGGACAGCTTAAGTTTGACGAACCTAGCAGTTGTAGGCTCAGGTAGAGCTGCAGATCTAAAAATATAAAGAATCGTCAGCGTTCTGCTGCATAGTAGTCGTTTAAGTTCTATTAGCGTCACGTGATGTTTTATTGTTGTTTGTACAAGTATACATCTTAAGGTCGTTAATAATGCTTTGTGTTTATTGCTCACGAAGCGGGCAGCAGGCAAAATCACTGTATACAAAAAGTTTTCGTGGTCGAGGGCCATCTTGTCTTAAAACAATTGGAAGTAAATGCATTAATTGCGTAACTTCACTCACCTTAACTCCCTCGTCCTGGCCTGCGGCGTGGGCTTGGCGAGGGAGACCTTGCCGACGCTGGCGTACGTCGCGCCGCACGGCGTGGCCGCGCCCTCCGACACCAGACCGCCAGACACCAAAACCTCCACCGATGCCGCTGGAACATATAACTTATCGTGGGACCAGTATTGTCTTCTGTATATTCAATATCATTGGTATTGTTGAGCTATTGCATGTTAGTTGTGATTCAAAAATTGTTTCTCAAGAAGTTATTAGACGTACGGCTCACTATGTTCCACTTTTCTTTAAAATTCAATCTCTTTTTTTAAAAGATGAGTTGAATTGCGGTCCTAGTACGTAGGCGAGCGGTGAATAAAAGTTCCATTTTTGGTAAGACACGATCATTTGGGTCGTAGTGACGTCGGAGATTACTTATGGTCTGTGTCTGGACAATCAAACATTATTCAGTAACGCAATTTATCATCGGTCCTCATAATAAGGCACTGATTTACCCACTCATGCATTAGCTCGACCGTGCTGCACTAGCCTCATACCGCTGGACCTTAAACCTTTAGCTGCTGGAGGTACTCACGTATTAGCTGATGGTGCGCCAGCAGTTGCAGCTTGTGTATGCTGGTGACCGTGGCCAGGCGCAGCAGCAGCTCGTGTGGAGGCGCGCCCGCGCTGCGCCAGCCCCGCGCCGCCGGACCCTGTGCGTTCAGCTCGCATGCCGGATACGAGCTGTCCTCGCCTGAGAACGGAATTGGCATGAATGGTTTGCAGATTAGGTTACATCTTCCTTTATTTTGACACATATAATATAATGTTAGGAAGAACATGAATCCTTTAGAAACCAATGTTAAAATGCCATATTTATGTTTTTTTTTTTTTTTTTTAATATAATCCACCCTGAACTAAAACTAATACAACATTTAAAAAATATTCTAAGATATATCTTTGTCTCAAATCATATTTAATAACTACGGCAGACATAGAAGTTGCTACGCCACGTAAGTTAGGTTAGAAGCGTAGGCACGTAGAAGTAACGCCGTAGGTCGTAGCTGTCGACGACCTACGCCGCTCGTCTACGCCTACGTTTTACGTATTTTACGTACGTATATAATCTGTAGCATTTTTTTCTAATTAGTACAAAATATGAAACATATTCTATAGCGAATAATAAAGCGAAACTAAGTATATAAGTTCTTTATCTATATAAAAGAAAGTCGTGTTAGTTACACCACTTATAACTCAAGAACGGCAGAACAGATTTGGCTGAAAATTGGTA
>JAOTAV010002310.1:0-33286 GCA_026546445.1 Cyclargus thomasi | reverse complement strand
AGCAGTTCGTTGCTTGCCATATGAAATTGGAGTCTTGTTCGTACAAAAGTCCCTTTTACGAATGAAAAATTTAATTAAACCCTCGGACGTTGTTCTGCCGGTGTTTTACACTGTGGCTGAGTACTTCGCTGTACACTCATTGGAATACCGACCGGCAATGCACATGCTACTCTTCGGATGTTACGGCGACGATAGTTGCTTTCCATCAGGTTAACCCTCTACTCCCTTGCCCCTTTGATAACAAAAAAAAATGTATCATGCCTAGTGGTTCTCTGTTACCCACAGAGGTAGGCATTATAATTTTGGGTAACTAAAAAGAGTGAAATTATTATTATTTTTAACAAAAAATTAAAACCGACTTCCAAAGGAAAAAACTAAAATAGTAAAAACGAAACTAAAAAGTATTTTTTATTATTTAATTACCTAAATATAATACTTGATACCCGATAGATTAGAACCACGTAAGTTTCAAGCTTCGATCAAATATTTTAAGGTAATTATTTCTTAACGGTATTTTACAGGTTTTCTAAGCGGGATAGCGTTGAAGAAGTACAGCTTCCGACAGGTAGGGCTGGTGGGGGCCGGCCTATTCGTGCTGGGGGATGTGCTCACTATCTTCGTCCAGAAGACATACCAGCTGGCCTTCACGTTTGGTGTCATTAGAGGTACTTTCATTATGTTTCACTAACTACCTGACTCACAAAATTATATTCATATATCTAATGTACAATCAGAGAAGTTGAAACAGAGCCAGATTGTGGATCTAATTAAGTTGGTCGAGTTATGTCAAACCCAGCCAACAGATCACGACTGATATAGAATTGAGATATTCTGACCAAATGACGTTGGTCAAACTCACAATTTAATACGTTTAAGCATAATATTGCTGGAGACTGTTAAAATGTAGAATTTTCTTTATCCATCCTATATTACACGCGTGACCTTTAAATGTTTTTACTAGTAAAGCAAAAATGATAACGCCATCTGTCCACCACCACCGTCAACCGAGAACGAGATTTTTTACTTTTTGAGAGACATTACTCTATTGTCCATATTGTCGCCGTCATAACTGGCGTAGAGGAAAATAAAACCTGTCATCTATGTCAAACGCTGTCATTTTATCTGACCGAAATAATCTCGTTCTCGTTTGACGGCGCTGGTGGAACGGCGTAACGCCGTTTGTCCACCAAAAACGAGAATATGGCAGCCGGATAAAATGTAACTTTATGACATAGACTACAGGTTTCATTTTCCTCTACACCTTTAATGACGGCGACGACATTGACGATAGAGCAATGTCGCTAGAAATTGAAACCTATAGCCTAGGCCCTAGATCATAAAGTAGCATTTTATCCGGCCGAAATAATCTCGTTCTCGGTTGACGGTGGTGGTGGACAAACGCCATTAGCCTGTGTCTTTACCGAAGCTAATCACCGGGATATGACTAATCAACGAGAGTCTCGCAATAGTCCATATCCATTCTAATATTATAATAAATAGGTACAATATTTGTTAATTTGTTTGTTTGTCCTTCCTTCGCGCCCTGACGAGGCAACCAGTCCACTTGATTTTTAGCATTTTTTTTTGTAAGGGAGAGTTAAGTTACAGGCGTTCCCGCCATCAGGCGATTCTGTTTCTCATTTCTGATTTAATGTCTCTTTAATTTTAGAATTTCTGTTTTCGTATATTCTCGACGTCGTTGCTCAAATCGGCGGGGTTTTTTATTTGACTTCCTCCTTTTTGTAGTGCGCCTCTTGTTGTTTTTATTCTTAGGATGTTCCTACAAAATTACAAAATTGCGTGAAAGGGCTTTTGTCGACTTTTTCTAATGAAGCTAAGAAATCTTTGTCGAATATTGAGGTATATACAATGATAAATTATTGTTGGAATTTTAATTACATGTCCAGTGTTTGTAAATTACCAATTTCTAAGTTTATCTATGCTACTTTAATAAGTAAACAGGGGACTTAGCCAAGACCTTAGCCTTTATATGATGTTTAGGTAGCAAGCAAGCAGACGGGTTACCTGATGGAAAGCAACTACCATCGCCCATGGACACTCGTCAGTCGTGACATCTGACGTGTCGCAAGTGGGTTGGCGAAATAGGAATAGGGGATTAGGGTTGAGCCATCGGTAAACTCACTCACTGAAAGAAACACAGCACAACGCCGGCCTCGCTCCGGTGGAGCTGGCCCATGCGTACCGAAGCATGGCTCTCTCACGGCAATGAGCATGTGTATTAAGAACTTGAGATTGTAAGATGTCTCATTGGTACACGCCTCCACCGGGGTGTGAACCTGCATCCTCTCGAGTGCGACCCAAAGGTCCGGACCCACTAGGCTCCGGACGCTCAACATGTTGTTTTCACTTCACGGTAGAATCGCCAAACAGAATGTTTCTACCCTACTTCTACTCAATAACATTTTCTTTGACGATTCTACAAAGAAGCGAAAACATTTAGGTGTTGTCTAAGCCCTCAGGTAAAACAAATGTGGTCTACCGTCTACTCTAAAGTGAATTTGATCAAAATCGGTCCACAAGTTTCGAATACTCTTCACCAGATTACTAAATTTCATTGTTGTAAAAAAGCCTTTTGCTCGCCGATGACGAATTAGTCAGTCAATCCGTCTGGTTGTTTTATAAACTTACTAGAGGTCGCCATATGTTCGAAATTCGAAAAATATTTCGAATAATAACTTTTAGAGAAGCCATAAAAAATATAATTTATATTCTCAATTCAGTCACAGATTTCAATTTGCTTTATACATCTCGTTACCAGGCCATTAAATTTTATTAAAAAAATATTACAGACGTCAACCATAAACAAAAGAGTATTTAGTTTATTGTGTCATGTTTAAATAATGTAGTTTTCTTTATTAAAAAATATGAGAAGAAATTATCCTAAAATTATCCAATATTAGCTTCCTAGTCTAATCTTAATTCCTAGTGTAGTGCGGTGAATAAAAAAATTAGAGAAACTTTTAAATTTTAACTATTTATTCATTAACACACACACACACACATTTAAACTGATGCCAATATTTTAGTTTTTAAAACATAAAAGAATTGTTTAGCAAGTAGCGTCCATCCGACCCGGTAGCGCGCGGGCGTCTCTCCCTCAATCTGTCGGGGTGCGGGCAACTCGGGCGCGTACATGTCCGGACATGTTCGTGCACGATACGACTCGCCACCAAACGATGCGGTTTTAGATGTACTAGATAGATAGCAATATAATTGTTACATACATGAAATAAAGTACGAAATAAATACTCTTGTTTGTGGTTGAAGTTTGATTTTTTAAAATAAAATTTAATGGTCTGGTAACGAGATCTTTATACCAAATTGAAGTCTGTGATAGAATTGAGAATAGATTATAGTTTTTTTCATAGCTCCTCTACACAATGGATTTAAATATACTCGTATATGGTCGAATGTCGATCACAGAGCGACCTCTAGTAATAATGAAATTGGCAATTTATTTTTTAATAGTCTTGCTATTTCCTAAGTTGCATCTCTTTTTAACGCGTAAAGTGTCTTAGCATTTATGTACCATCAAAGAAATTGATTCCTACACAGATGGCAGACCTACTGCTTCAATCAATCAATCAATTTCTTTGCTTTGTATTATGTAAATCCAGTGTCAAATGAAAAACCGTGATTTGCCAGAGCTGGGTCAAATGTAATGCTTTACAAAATCACCGATGTTCAGTGTTCATTACTCGGTACGATCATCGTGTAAGCCAAATAATCAGCCGTAGTATTTTGGCGAATAGACAACTATCGACGGACAGAGTCGAGTTAGCCCTCTTCACAATCACGCTCGCCTGCCATCGTCTGTATTCACCTGAGAAGACCGTTCTTAGTTATTTTCTCTTATATAGCAACAAAATAACGTAGGTTCCCCATCTGTCCATAGAGTAATTTATCTAGTAGTACAACAGTGTGATTCAGGCAACTTTCCTTATAGCGGTAATCGCTAGGAAGTGAACTTTTACTCATCCAGTTACGTCATGACGCAGGGCGGCGGTTTGGGAAAGGTAATTGGACAATTTAAGCCGCCATGCCCAACGCGATTAGCTAAGACACATTTCCCCTATATAACGCTCAGGCATACTTGCGTCTGTAAACACAGCCTAAGGCCGTTTGTCCACTGCACAAAGTCACCGTCAACGAGAATATTTCGCCCCGGTAAAATGCCAATGTACGACATATACTTTAAGTTTCATGTACCCCGTGCTTACATACTATAAGCACGGCGACCGTCTTGTTAATCTATGAGCTTGTAAAGATTCTTTTACATGAACACTGTCGCAACACGGCCCGGCGACCGTGCGGAGACCGTATAGCGCATGTGAAAAGGGGATTATGTTGTAAGAAACTAACGCTTGTGCACTGGAAAGGGCATCGGAATGCACTGAAATTATGCATCCTAGAGCCCGATCAGGTAAAGTGAATAATAATCAAAAGCTGGATTGGATATCTAGATCGTAATTAGCCGGTCATAACGCATAACGCATATTAACGCATTAATAGAATGTCTGTATTAGTTACGTGTTACTTATGTAAATGAAATTATATATCTCAGATGACGGATACTATGTAAGCAATACTTTGTAGTGTGGATTGGCCAATAATAATTACATGCATGTTGTTTCATGTTTCTGATATCTGCCTGCCGGACGACCCCCGCCTTACGCCGTTTGTCCACCCCACATCGACACCACCAACGAAATTTTTTTGGACGGATAAAATACTACTTTATGTTCCGAGCCATAGGTTTCATTCTCTAGCGACATTGCTCTAGCGCCCTTGTCGTCGCTGTACTGGCGTAGAGTAAAATGAAACGTAAAGTCTACGACATAGAGTGGTGTTTTATCGGGCCGAAATAATCTCGTTGACGATGATAGCGTGCGGTAAACAAACTGTGTCACGCAGCGTTCCTCTGATAAAAAACACGAAAAACTCTGCGGCCGCTCGACGCGGGCACACGCTTAAGGAAGCCGATGACCTTGAATAGAAAATCGGATCTCTTTTTCTAGGCGGCATAAATTTTGTATACTAAACATATTAAGGAATAGTCACTAGCACGCATTTGGTACCATAGTATCTGTTGTTACTATTACAAAATCTGACAACAAAATGAACAAGCTAAATGTTCAAAAACTCGACTGCTGGAACCATTGCAATTTAAACATCAAGTAATATATATTTCTAGAATGGCTATTTAGGGCTTTTAATTTTAATACCCTACGTAATTTTAATGGCGGAAAAAATTTTTTGAAACATCATAATTTCGAATTTGAAATCTACAATTTTGATTTTTTAATGTACCCTGTGTCACTTGCACTTTCAAAACAAATCTAAAGATACCTAATGTTCAAATTTTAATAGTGGCATTTTAACTTAAAATCCATCGAGCTGTTTAAGCTGCAGAGTCGAGCGTTCCAAACAATTATACAATTATACATACATAAACATACTCTCGAAAACGTAACCCTCCTCACAATGTGCACAATATAGAATATTTACTAATATTATTACTGTAAATAAAGATTACTATTATATTATATTATTATTTTACCCAGGCAGTCGCCATTGTCTTTCCCTTACTGATGCCGCTACTGTTTAAGATTGATATGATAGTCTATTGCTAAGAATGCTCTCCATTAAAGTATATATGCTAATCAGGTCTCCACAATGCTCGAGTTATTATAAAAATAGCACACTCGGCTCCCTTGCTACTTAGGCTTTCTGTACATAGAGTCGTATAATGTGCATAACATATTGTTACGCTAAACTTACATTCACAGCAATAAGCCATTAATTTCGTCGTAACAGGTTACGCTTGCTCGTTTAAATGGAAAAATAGATTTTATACACAACTTTCCAACTATTACACAGAACATGTTTGTTTATGTTTTGCTGTACTGTTTTTAATATACAATATAAACACCGCGTGATGTACTTTACATAAGGGCTTGCATCACAAAACTGCAAATACGCATCGCATTAAAAATATCTGCGGCTATGTCATCATAAAAGTGACATTAATAAACCGAGAGACAGTGGCGTAACTACAAGTTGGCAAGCCGGCAAAATGGGTCGGGTCCCCAGCCGGAAGGGGCCCCCGATCAGCCCCCTAGACAAGTAGCAAGCGATTATTTTTTACAATAACAGCTTGACGTATTTTTGTATTGGTTTGTTATAGTGGAGCGCCCGTAATTTCGTCATAGAAATTAATTTCAGAACTGCCCCTTTAAAAATACCGAATAAAAATCGCTTACTGTATGTTAAACACTTAAAAATAAAAAATGTGATAAATGATTTTATCTTATAAAAGATTTTAGGCCTCAAGGACAACTTTTGGATTAGTTCAATTGGATCAAGTCCGGTACAGTCACAACGCTTGTAGGAAATTGCTTATGTAATCATTATAATATGTTAGTATAGTTTTAGCGCAGATTTTTATCTAATTTTGTTAAACGAAAGCTGTTCGGGTTATATAAAAACACGTCTGGCTAAGTTATTTCATAATACAAAAATGCAGTCTAAGCTTCATTGTAATTCATAAGTTTTGTAAACTAAAAATATATCTTTCACAGATAAGAGAAAAATCGCTTTTAAATTTTTATCGACAAATTTTTCATAAAATACAAGAATTATACCTAGTTTCTTCTATAAGTTACTAGTGGAGCCGACAGAGGCTGTTTTGCCGGGCTAATTAGGGAATCCAAACCATTCTGAAGTCCTCTTTAATGCCAACAAAAAAATTCATCAAAGTCATTTTGGAGGAGTTTAGTGACATACAAACTCACAGAAGAATTATATATACGCTAGTTGACCCTGCAGACGTTGATCCCCTCGACGCACACAAAAACTTTCATCAAAATCGCTCCAGTCGTTTAAGAGAAGTTCAGTGACATACACTCACAGAAGAATTATATATTAAGATGAATATCAAACATTAAAAATTCTCACTTCAAGTGGGATTCGAAAATTTCTCCCCTATTTCAGCGTCATACAAAAGCTGAACCACAAAGCCACGCTAACACTTAAAGTACTTTACAATCCAAACCTATCGGTATATTCAACGAATTCGACAACATAGGAAGTGTTTAGCGCACGCGCAGACAGAACCGCTAACATAGCAACCACCTGTATACATAATTAACACATTAAAGTGTGTTAATGAGCTACTAATTGTGATTATATCAGACGAACATGACTAGTGTCATGATGGTAGATTGTCTCTATCGAAAGTGTAGATGAGAGAGACTGATGAGGTAGAAAATTACGGGAAAATGTAACAATGAGATGGCAGAGTCAGATGGTCGAACAAAATTAGGCATTTAATACTAGATTCACATGCTGTTGCAGACTTCGATCGAATATTAACAAGAGCGTCCGTGGAACGTACTCGAGAGGGTGCAGGTTCGAACCCCGGTGGAGGCGTGTACTAACGTGACTTGGAGCGAAATAACGCCTAAGCACGGTTTTGCCGGTGCCAAATTTTAGATGGCAACTGTGAATCTTTAAAATATTCGATCGAAGGTAGCAGATGAACGTAAAGAGTCGAACTTGCTATAAAAGCTGTTTAGTTGCTAGGATTTTTAAATTATCTAGCATTTTGCGTATTCTTTTAGCTACAAGGATATCATCGATTTTAGTCAATTTATGAGACAGGAGTGAAAAAGAAATATAATAATTATGCCATGCGTCTCATCACAATATGCGTAAAGCTTAAACAGAAAGTTTTATATATAACTAGCGGATCCGACAGAAGCTGTCCTGCCGGTCTTGGTTTGCGAATCTAAACCATTTTTAAAACCCTACAACGCACACCAAATCATCAGAATCGGTCCAGTCGTTTGGGAGGAGTTCGGTGATAAACACACGCACATAATAATTATACAGGGTGTAACAAAAGTAAGTGATAAAACTTTAGGGATCGAATGTGTTCCTGATATAGCGTACACTGTGCAAGTATCAGCGCTTAAAGCAAAAAAAATTGTGATTTGTATGGGCAAACTCATGTCGCTGAGGTGCTCGGGCATACAAATCACGTTTCTTCCGCTTTTAGCGCTGCTACTTTCACAGTAAACGCTATATCAGGAACAAATTCGATCCCTAATGTTTTATCACTTATTTTTGTCACACTCTGTATGTATGTGTTTTAGTGAGCTGAATCACAACACACAGATTAATCTACGTCTCGTTAGACCGGAAGTGGCGGAAGTTGCGACAACCTCCTCAATCATTTCTACCAAATGAGATATTAATTGAGGGAATCTCTCATGATTTTTTTCCTTTTACTGCGGCCAGGTGTTACAAACTGTAGAATGATATAATAAAACCAAAGAGTTTCCTGTCCATAAAATAAAGTATTTTTTTTTATTTGTTATATATAAATCGATTATTATTTTTAACCTCTTTTTGCCTGCGGCTTCGTCCGCGTGGGGTGCTGTTTTATCTATATTTTATACAAATATAAAATGTATAGACATGCCAATTTGACTGCTTTATTATACTCGTATGTATAAAAATGAAGAAGAAGTTTCAGATCTTCGAAAGGTTAATAGCCTATATTATGTTGTCTGAACTTCATACTTATACAACAAAAATAGATTTATTTAAATCTTTCTAGCAGTTTCGGAAATTAACGCGTACAAACAGACAAACTCACAACTTCTTTTTTGTCGATTTGTGTTCTCTTACTATTTCTTAGCATACAATGACTATTTTGTAAAAATATGTAATGTATAGACACGCCAATTTAACTGATTTATCATATGTATACTAGCTGACCCGGCAAACGTTGTTTTGTCATATAAATAATTTCCCCACATTTAGGGGGCTGAAAAATAGATGTTGGCCGATTCTCGTAGATACCCGATAAGCACAAAAAATTTCATCAAAATCGGTCAAGCAGTGTCGGAGGAGTATGGCAACGAAAACCGTGACACGAGAATTTTATATATTAGATATAGATTAGTAAAGTATAATATAGAACCGAGTATTATGCCGAGTAAAATTTCAAGTGCCTACTCGTAATTATTGACATCGAGCAAATAATAGTAACAAATCACGTTTGTTGTATGAGAGACCCCTCGTACTTATTGAATTTATTTGTGTTTTAGTATTGGCTGTTATAGCGGCAACACAAATACATACTCTGTGAAAATGTTATCTAGCTATTACCGTTCTTGAGATACAACCTGGAGACAGACAGACAGACGGAAGGACATCCAAATATTAGTATTAGGGATTCGTTTTTATCCTTTGAGCATCGAACCTTTGAAATCAAATTAACTAATTTATACGTTTTAAATAAATAAATTTAAATATTTTATTATTTCAACACAAGCGAGACTGTCGTCAACCACGTAACCGACGCTTAAGTAGTAAGTTAACATTCCGATCCTCGCTGCCAGCGGCCGTGACAAATAAATAATGAAATTAAATGCTACTTTATTACAAAAGTAATAGGTTTCTTCTTCTAGTGACGTTGGTCAACCTGCACATGACACCGCTGCATTGTAGTGGCATAGAGTAAAATGTAACTTATAGCTTATATTATCATAAAGTGCTGTTTTATTTGAGTCATTGTGTGTCGCGGCCGCTTGTCGTGTTGATCGGAATTGTAGCTTTAGCGCCGCCACTGCATGTCAACTGGTGCATAATGTTATAAAAAACTTTACTTATACTTCTCTTTAAAGCAGGATAATAAAATAATTAAGGGCATATGCATTAATTAGCAATTAAAATAACACCCAGGCCCCAGCATCCGTTTACGTTACGGCAGAATTATATAAGGCGACCTCTGTGTTACTTTGGCCAATACCGTATATTGGTCGAACCTGTTGAGATAAACTTGATAGCGGAATCTTCTACAATTAGTTCTATATTTTCTAGCTCGCGTCACTTTCTCACGCGTTAATATGTAAAGCGGCAGATTCCGACGTGTTATGTAAAACGATGCACATCATAAGGGCAACGGACCATCGTAAATTGGTCGGGTTACGTAACCGTCTGACTAACATGGGTGTGCTGGTCCACTTTTGAGAAATTCGCGGAGAATTCGTAACGGTCACTTTTATTTTGGCATCTCGCAACTTCCGAAATCATTTTGCATCTAGCTGGAGTACACATATTATTTAAACGAGACTTCTTGTATATTTTGCGAGTTTCTTACGCTGGTTCTTCTCGACGAGTTAGTTCCCGAACCGGTGGTAGGCACCGTAGTCTCGACTTTCAGAAAGTGTACTTTAAGTACTGATTTTGAAAAAAAAAGATTTTGATTTTGATTTTATACATTATACCTACTTATGTACTTACTAGTATTATAAGTTTGTCTGTCTTGCCCAAGCCGTTAAACCGTTTTTGCTGAAATTTGGTATGGAAATACTTTGAGTCCCGGAAAAGGGTATGGGAAGCTTTTTATCTCGAAAAAATGTACGGTTACGGCGCGTTATACGAATTTTGGCGTAACGGTGTTGCGAGAATCATCTAGTTACTTTATATAAGTATTATTCCTTTATAGTCTTATAACATTTAAAATAAGCAACAAATGTCACGGATCTGAAAAGACAATAGGATTGAATAATGTATATTGAAATTGGCTATTAAGTTTACGCTCGAACTATATGGCGTCGCTCGATTATTATAAGTTGTTGTGATAATAACTCAATTTGTTGATTATGCCACTGAAAGATACTATGTTATACATACAACTTTGCACGCTTTACACCACGCCAGTCTCGCCCTGTGGGAGAGGAGAGGAGTACTTGTTTTTGGCTACCTGACAATCTTTTAATTTTAAAATTGTATCTTTTCACGCTAAGGTCCAAAATAAGTTGGCACGAAATTTCATTTAATCAAATATTTCATATGAAGTTTAGTGCCAAGTTAAGGCGAATAGACTCTAGTTTCTTTTAATACTTTTTTCAGTGTATCCGCATCTGTTGATTCAATCGTGTTTCTATTATTAAATATTAGATCAGTAAGCTATTTAGAGTTTTTTTTATATTGTTGAATTTGTTGCAGTTTTAGTTCAAATGTAACGTATGTTATGTATTATTATGACAACAGAGAACTTATTAAAGCCTGTATGAATTACCGAACGAATAAATGAAATGAATATCGTTTTTTTACGATTAATAAAACCCCTCTAAAAAGCCGAATAAGCAATATTGCTTATTATATAAAACTGTTATTTTACAACCATTTGAAATTGATTTCGAAGTAACAAATTTATTTAAACTATTTGATTTTTTTAGTGTGCACAGAAATGTACAAACATGAATTGTTACAGATCAAATTCTTTACAATTTTACTATTTCGACTTTTTTAATAGATTTGATGTTAAATAAGTCGTATTTCTTATAGCTACAGGCCATATTATTTTTTTGTCAGTCCCCAGATAGTTTTATCACCAGCAATGGCATTTGTGGCTGGATACCGCATCTTGGCAACACAGGAGATACAGTGCCAAAAATATGTTGCGGGCTAAAGATCGTTAAAAAAAAGTTATACGACAAAACAACGTCGTCAACAAAGTCAGCCGTAATTTGCTCATCGAAGTGTCGTGTCATACAATGCTAATGATGTACATGAGTAGTGCGTTATAAAGTAAAAGTTGTCATTATGTGGGTTACCGCTGCAGCGATATTTGCTCCAATTTCTCTTCGTATTGCAATGACGTGTGCTCATTGCTTATGTCCTTGACTAGGGAAATGGGCAGGCAAAGTAGACCCTTGAAAATCAATGATCGTGTAGCATGACATGCGTTATGTCAAAGTGTATTATGAAAGAAGTAGGGAAGAGTTTTGGCGGGGGAGAAAAAGTAATGATGTGTTTTTGTATTTCTTCGCGAATTTTGTGTTGCTTTGGGTTTTAATGCGTTATAGTGGTAGAATATCACAAGTGTAGGCAAGTGATACAACTTCAAGAAACGTGCTATTTTATGTATCCCCCCAAAACTCCACAAGAAATTTTAGCAAAGCGTCTAGCACTTTACTAAATCCACTGACTTGACGCTTTGACTGCACTGACGATTTATCTTGACTTTGACTAGACTTTAGACTTGACGAAATATTGTAACGTTGCTAAAATTATTCGACCAAGAAAATTGATTTCCCGCCTTTACTCGACACTGGCCATGGTTATATAGCCGTAGCGCCACAAAAAGAAGATAAAAAAGAAGTAGGACTCACACGGACCCGGAATAATTCTCATTCAAAATTACTTACTATCCACTGACTGTCACTTTAAGCAAAGTGATTAGGGTTACCCAGATAACTTAAATGGCAAAACAACCATTGCTGGTCGCTGTGCTATCTAATAAATTGTGTAAGTAAAAAGTACAATAAGTTTCCTGCAAAGGTCGAGTGCAGGGCGTGTAAATCACTGATTACATAACAGCAAGAACTTCATATTTCAGGCTTTATTTATTCAGGCATTATTTCTTCACACATAAACTGCTCAACTGATTAAGACAAAACTTGGTATAAAGATGCTTTGATAGACAGGCTAGAATCGCCTTATAATATAAGCCTATTGCGGTGAATATCATGCTACCAAAACCAAAGTGACCCAAGCCCTAATTTTTGTGTATTTTTTTTTAATATTTTTTTTTTAATAAAAAAAGGTCCGTCTATGGGTTGTTCGTCCATAACCTTTGTTTGTCTTTTCTTTTATTCGGTTTAGTACCAAGGATCTTTTTCAAACTTATTAGAGTTGTAGAATTTTTTTTCTAATATCAGTCTATCACGCTATATATAACATTAAATAAAACTATTATTATTTAATATTATTGTTATATATTATTCTATGCTACTGTTTTATGTGGTTAAAATGAAATTATATTATTTTAAATTAAAAAAAAAAAGGTGTATTGTTCGACCGTGTTGAATCCCCTTTTGATAACCCGAGTTTCATAGCCTAAGCGACTTAAAGATTCGGCAGAAATTCAGTATTATGGCATCGTACCCTTACTAAGACAACTTATATCTAAAAGATTATCTCTTTGTTATAACAAATTTTTAAGGTTTTTAGTACTAGGAATATAGGGAGAAAGACATCCTATATATTTTAATGATGATAGTATAAGTAACAGGTGACTCACAAAATCTGTGTGACATCCTGCTTTCTTTCCTCCTTCCTTCCTTTTTTTTATCTTTTCGACAAAATATAACGTAATGTATTTATTTTTCTCATAGATGCACATTTTGCTGTCGATAAAAAATGACACTTTGAAAATTTAGTTCACTTGATCTCTAGATCTTTGGGTCGTTCAGAGGATAAGTTATTGCTTGCCTGCCTTGTTTAAGAATGAATAGGAAAATTGTGTGCTCTCGTAACATACGATTGTAGAGTGAGTGTAGTTGGGACTTGTGAAGTTCATTTAGTTCTTTATTTCGATATTATTACATTTAATAGATACATTAGATAGGATAAAAGTCAATCGAGTATCGTTTACGATAATCGCTTGGCGTGTTTTTGTATGGGATTGACATAGACAAACGAAAAGTCACGTGACCTAGTCGAGTTCAAATATGTCAATCCCATACAAAACAAGCGAAGCGATTATCGTAAACATCGCTTGCCACTTGTCTAGGGGGGACTGGTAAGATTATCTGTAATTTTTTGTTAAAAGCTACCATAAATCCTTTCCCTGGACGCATAGTACGCGTATTCGCTCTAAAAAGCCTGCAACACTCCTGCAACTCTTCTGATATTGTTTAATTAGAGTATTCGAGATTCGTCGAGTGAGTGATGATGATTCCATCGGAGGCCCAACACCCTACACCGACAGTAACACTATTCCATATTATGCCTATTCCCAGTTTCTATCCCCTATTATATTTTCGATTTTTTATAAAGGCCTCGCAACGCACTTACAAATCTTTCGACGTTACGTGTCTATGGGCGATGGCAGTTGCTCGTTAGCCTCTAATTTCACAGAAAGACCAAGCTTTTAACATAAATATATAACACTGAATTGGAACCGTAACTTCATTCCGATGAAATCAATTTATCGTAACTGTGAAACTAAACAATATCACGTACGAGACGTGGTTGTTTTCAGTAATCGTTGCACCCCTCACGCTATACGGAGCTAAGCTAATCTCTTAAGACAGATACGTTTTTAACAAAGGTAACCTTATTATTATTATATTCTTCAGAGAATAGCTTTTTATATTATTAGCTTATTTATTAAAAATCATTCGGATTAGATCCCACATAAGGTGATAACAAATGTTGGTAAAGTCTTAAATTAACAATTACACTTAATAGCTGCCAAGGTGGCCACTTAGCGTTAGGGGATGGTTGGTGAAAATAGGTAAACAATATGTTATTTGATAACTCTTGCTATACTCTCCTATATGTTACTAATACTTTTCGTAATTATTATTTTTAATTGGTACCAAAAGATAAAAAATAATAACAAAGATTTTATCGCCTTCCCAAAATACCACTTAATGCCCTAAATCATTCGTTAATATGCTATAATCATTATGATTTCTTACAAAAATTAATAAACACAATACTGATTAGATATCAAAATGAAACTAGAACCTCTTACCGAAATTATATCACAGACACAACAAATGAGTTAGATCTTTTCGATTGACATCAATAACCAATTGATGACATAACTTCCGGTGTGGGTTACCTCATTGTAGGATCAAATAGTCTTGATCCAATTCTTTCCAGTGAAAGGGTACGCCTCACTGTTACCCTGCGCTAGGCGGGTGCACTATACCAGCATCATATAAATTGGGTGAAATTGTTGCGACGTCCACATTACGAATTCGGCAGCTGCAAAAGCTGGCCGTAGTGTTGTGAAGTGGTGTAGGAAAGTAAACAAACGAACAAAATGAAATATACGGTGAGTGCGAGTGAAAGAAAGTGAAGTGATACAGAAGCGGAATGTTAAATGAGATCAGAGAAGATATTGCAGGAAAATTAAATGCGCGACGAAAAGCTCTCAGAATGGGATAATGATATAAAAATAATATTACTAATAAAAAAACATAGGGATAACATCTTTAATTGAAAATATAATAAATTTTTTAATTCTATTTTTTTGAATCAACAAAGTATAGCACAATATTCAAAACTTTGATTAACGAGATGAAGTGAGATTTTATGGTTATACAATAAACTATACTAACATAGTAATTTAAGACTTGTAAATAGTAATATAAAAATAATTTTATATTTAAAAAATGTGTAATATGATGTAGCTTGAGTTAAAATTATTTTCAAAATAAAGATAAGACATATCAATAATAAACGCAAGCCTTCTAATGCTAATTTAACTTGAATGCTAATTAATGATCATTCCCGTGTTTAAACCTTTACTTAAAAATCATTAATGTTATTTAAGTTGTATCAAATAATTATCGTTAAAAGTAAAAGTTGTAAAGTGAAATTTATGTTTATACCCGGTGTAATCTTGAGTTTGGTATGCGGGCTTATATGATACATATCATAATGTTATATGCGACAAACTCGTTTCGATCCCACATAATATAACGATCAGAATGAAAAGCCGGAACCGAAGAGAATAATAAAAACCAAAATGAGTCATAGACACGACGAAAAATGACGAATAATATATTTTTTAAATTTTATTATCTAGAAAAAAATTATTAAGAATAAATCCTCACTAAAATGTTTAAACCAATTTAATAAAGCGTTGTTTAAACTTAATATTTTCTTAATCCGATTGTGACTAAATAGTTTTCGAAAGTCAGCCTTTGTTACTTTGGAAGATTAGCCTGATAAGTTATCGATTAAATTAATGTAATAGAAAATTCTATGGTTGGGGTGTTAACTTTTGCTCACATGTAATTAATCAATTATAGTCACGCATTGTCATTGAATAGTTCGGAAAATCTTTAAAAGAACTGAAAACTCAACATTTTATTAAGTACTTTTTTAAAGCAGTTAATAACTCTACAAAATTTTTAATGGCTTTTCTTTCATGGCGGTTACGTTACAAATGTGCCATAAATTTTAAGCGTTCCGTCTGTGACCATAGTAGTTACGAAATATATAGTTATTTCTTAATTTTATATTCCGAATTGAATAATCCTTCCGCTTTCTTTTCTTCGAAGTTGCATACGAGTTACGTATTTTAATTTAAGCGAGCATAATAAACAATTTAAATTAATTCAAGAGTATGTTTTGTAATCACCTATTTGTTGCAGGTTTTATTCGTCACGCTTCTCAGCATAACATACACGTCGGCCATTAAAACTAAAGCAGAGGATCCAAAAGATAAGAGAGATGCTGCGGAATCCTACTCCTCGTCGGCCCACTCTCCTCATAGCTACCAATCTCAAGCCCAATCTTACGGTCAGGATGAAAACAACGCCATCAGCATAGGAGCGGGATATAGCGTCGGGGGTGCCAAGCCCAGCTACGCCTATGCCGCCCAGGGCTCCCAAGGAGAGGAGAGCCCCTACCAACTGCAGGCCGAGGGAATATCTGGTGGCAGCAGCGGTCACTCGTATCAGCTGGCCCCGATCACTCTGCAGCCCGGCCAAGGACTGGCCTCCAATGACCTCTCCGAACTAATGAATCAACTATCCCAAGGCCTAAACTCGGGAGCGATTTCCATACCATCAGGTGGACACGGACAGACATACCAGTTGGAGAGTCAAGGTGCCCACGGACTCCAGGGACTCCAGGGATTGCAACTGCAAGGACTTCAAGGAATTCAAGGACTTCACAGCATTCAAGGTCTACAAGGTATCCAAGGTCTCCAAGGTCTTCATGGTCTGCAAGGTGGTCAAGGCGGTCAATACTCCTTGCCTCAATTCTCCTTCAGTGCCCCCAAACAATCTCAATTTAGCTTGGGCGGCCACGGCTCCCTACCTATGTACGCTACTAGCACCAAGGGACTGGGAAGCTTCGGTGGTGCCACTGGACCAGTAC
Source organism: Cyclargus thomasi (assembly GCA_026546445.1). Lineage (NCBI taxonomy): Eukaryota > Metazoa > Arthropoda > Insecta > Lepidoptera > Lycaenidae > Cyclargus > Cyclargus thomasi. Next base: position 16,339 of record JAOTAV010002310.1, on the reverse strand, counting down.
TGTTTACACCTCAGTCTTCCCAAAACCAAGCTGGCTCGTCCCATGGTGCACCTGCCCAGTCGTATGAATCAGCAGCTTACAGCTTAGGAGAGAAGGGACATCCTGCCTACTCTCTAGGCGGTAGTAGCCACTCGCTTGGAGCATCGTACAAGACCATCTCCACCCCTAGCAACTATGCGGCATCAGGCAACTACGCCGTCGGTGGCAAAGGATCATTCAAGCCATCGACTTTCATCGGCGCTTCCGTTCCCAGCGAGTCCGCTCACGCTCAGGCTGGCCATGCCGCATCTTACAACGTTCCGTCTTTTGCCAATTACCATTCCGGTGGTCTCGGAGGCTTAGCGGCTCTCAGCTCAGGCAGCCATGGCCCTAGCAGTTTTGGAGGCCACGGAGCTCCTTCCAAACACATGTTGATCAGCAGCGAGGGCTTGGGATCATTGGAATCGATCGCTTCAGCCTTCTCCCAGAGCGGTCAGATCGCTTCCCCACCTAGAACCACCTACGGCTTCCCATCGGGATCCTACCCATCGGGTAACGCTCACTCTGCCTCAGCTCACGCCCCGCAGTATTACTCGTCCAAGTACCCATCGGCCGCTAGCTTTAGCGGTGGTGCCTCCTACAAGAGTCCAGGATCCAGCCACAGCGCCCTAAACTCGTACTCCTCCGGTCCTAAGTACAGCCACGGTGGCCACAGCTCTCACTACTCTCCCAAGGACGCGCAGGGCTCCTACAGCGAGTCCTCCTACAATACTATCAAGTATAGCGAGGAACTGAAACCTCGCGGTCATTAATTAGTGTATAATGTTAATTAATTTATTTTATGTCTTAGCTGTAAGTGTGTGTGTTTGCTTATTTCTTTTACGTGCTTTTCCAGGCTCAAATTTGTTATCTCCGTATGTACTGCATGCCTTTGTTAAGATTTACTGGATACCCAGGTGTATTCGCTTTGTTTTATGCATGATCTTTTGTGAATGTAAACGAGTCTTTTATTCTTGCCGTCGGTGAAGTACGTGTATTGTTTAATGGAAACCATGCTTTCTATATGGAAATGTATAATTTCTATGTATTGTTATAAATTGTGATAGGCACGATCGAACGTGATAGATAAGCTGGTATTTCTGTAAATATTACCATAAGGTTGCTAATTTATTCAATAAATTCGAGTAAGTTTGTTATCAATAAAATGTTATTATTGTTATAAATTTTTATTTCCTTTATCACTCCTGTTTTTTATTGTTTTAGTAATAGTTACAGTGCACAAGTTAAATGTTATATAATTTAAGTCCAATTAGGTAACAATACAATACTTTCCTAGAAATTATGATAAATAACATCTAAACTTGATTGCCCAGAACAAAAATACATAGTCTAGGTCAAAACCCAGAAGTTCCTGAACAGTTATTATATCATTAAATTTTTTTACCACCTTGCCATTTCAAATGTTAAGTCATAACAAGATTATTAAAGATCCTTTCTATACAGAAAAAAGTGGTTACTTTTGCCACGTAAAAGTAGGGTAGTATGCTACATAATATAATTATACGTAAACAAAATTAGGTGTTACATAAAACTTACTTTCAAACACATTAATCAAGAATAACTTGGCACTGAATTCGTAACGCACTCGGTAATCTGTGGTAAAAGTAGTTAAGTATATAATCAACTTTTTACCCGTCTGCATCACAAGGAGGATTACTGTCTATAGTGCGTTTGGTCAATTTAGGCGGTAGCGGTCATTAGCCCTCTGGCAAATTTGTCAAACTGCGATAGACTAAAGAAATTTAGAGCGTCCGTAGCCTAGAGTGTAAGACCTTTAGTTCGCACTCAACAGGGTACACGTTCAAACCCGGGTGGAGGCGTGTACCAATGAGACATTTTCTGATCCCAAGTACATAGTATGGATGCTCATTGAAGTGGGAGAGCCAAGCTTCGGCACACAAAACGGGCGTAAAACGGCTTTGTGCTGTGTTTCGTACAGTGAGTGAGTTTACCAGTGGCCCAACTTACCTAATCCCCTATCCCTATTTCCAATTCCTCCATAAAAGACCGGCAACGCACTTGTACTTCGTATGTCGCGAGTGTCCATGGGCTGTTGCTTTCTATCAGGTAACCCTTCTGCTCGCTGTCCCCGTAAATATCATAAAAATAAAAAGAATAATATTTTTGAACTGGGTTAATGACCGCTACAGCCTAGATTGACCGAAAGTACTTTTATTCTACGGATTAAGGAGATCACGTGTTACAAAGCACGTGTCCAAAATACGACATGTGTAGGAAATATTACGTAACGGTACGCATCGGCGGTTTCGCACATCACACGTAGAGAGCGCAGGGGAAATTGAGCTGTCTCCTGCGACTTGACATCCAGCATGCAACGATGTGAATTTTTTTATGATATTTAGGGGGCAAGCGAGCAGATGGGTTACCAGATGGAAAGCAACTGCCGTCGCCCATAGACACTCGTAACATCCGAAGAGTCGTAAATGAGTTGCCCGCCTTTATGAGGGAATGGGAATAGGGATAAGGGGGATTAGGGAAGTAGGGCCATCGGTTAACTCACTCACTGAACGACACGCAACACAATGCCGTTTCAGGCCGTGGTATCACTCCGGTTGAGCTGGCCCATTCGTGCCGAAGCATGGCTCTCCCATGGCAGAAAGCATCATCAACGGGTTTTACTGTATATGTTTTATATTACTACGTAATTGTGACTATTCGATAGAAATGTTTTGGCAAGGAAGGAACACTCGGCGGTCAGCGACATACCAATTGCATTCTATTTATTTTAGTAAAGTTGTGTATCCCAAAGTCGGGAGTAAAAATTTCGACTTCCTTATTTTTGCAGCATCTCAATCGGTGTCAAATAAATACGTCCGTATTTATTTGACACCGATTTATTTATTTATTTGATACCGAGACAGACAGACATGTCGAGTCTATAAGAATTTCGTTTTTGCCATTGGATACGAAACCCGAAAATCTTTAAAAAAGAAGGGTATGTTTTTTAAAACCTGATGAAGATTATGGGTATTTGGATTATAATTTTATTTTTGTCAAAAAACTGTTCGAAGGCCAAGCAACTCGCGTTGTTTAAACAAAAAAAATTATAGAGGTACATTAAAAGTTTACAGTTATAAAAGTATTATTTTGAGACATCACTTACTATAGACACACACATACATAAAATGCCTTTCGCAACAAACGGCCATACAACAATTGGCATAATGCTTTCGAACCTGAAAAAAGTATGACCTAATCTTAAAAAAGAAAAAAAAATGAACGGTCGAGAGAGCAGATTACGCGCTCACTTCCGAGCCTCTCTGTCGTAACAGTCTGTGTGTTTTGTATACAGGGTGTAACTAAAGTAAGTGATAATAATTTAGGGTGTGTATTATGTACGATCATGGAAGCTGAAACAGAGCCAGATAGTGGATCTTAATAGGTTAGTCGCGTCAAAGTCAGCCGACAGAACTACGGCAAACTTACGAATCTGTCAAACTAACTTGAGATCGGAAAATGTCTCATTGGTACATATACCAATGAGACATTTTCCGATCTCAAGTTCATAATACGGATGCTCATAACCATGGGAGAGCCATGCTTCGGCACGAATGGGACGACCGAAGTTATACGGCCTCACAGAAAACTGGCGTAAAACGGCATTGTGCTGTGTTTCGTCCAGTGAGTGAGTTTACCGGTGGCACAATAATAACTCACACACCGGTTTCATAGAAACTAGACTGCCTAAGTGTGCGTGCAGTACACAAGAGCACTCTCTCGTCTTTTATTCTCATAACCTAGCATGACGAATGACCGACACGACTGGCGAGAGATCAGGCGCAGGATCGACTTTTTACATGCCCATCCACATAGATCATCATACTTGTCAGACAATCAGGTAACCATCCTGCATTGTCTTAACCAAACTTGGAAATACCATGTTTCCAACGCGGAAATCGAACCCACGACCTCCGGGTGAAGAGCCGAGCTACCACTAAACCACGGAGGCTTTAAGTTAAGGCACACAATATACTTAATGATCATATTGAATGGCATTCCTATTTGTTGTGTGTTTCATATACTCAAAAGTATTATAATATAGTTTTGTAACAACACCCTGTAGAGATGTTATTGGAGCAGTGACACGAACCTATTACGGTTAACCAGATGGACATAAAAACGTGGAATTTGATGACAATCGACATGTTAGAGAGGAAGATGAATTTTAATAACCAATGACAGTGTTTAGTAAATATATATAGAGATTAGAATTTATGACTAAATTTCAAAGCCTTCAGTCGTCAGAAATATATGATCGAAATTCGAAGCCAAGTCATGGAAGAAACGTGTATATTATTCCGGTTTTACGATGTATACACCGGCACTTTTTTGTGGTACTGTATTTCATTCGACGCAAATTGGCAGAAAACATAAATGTCAACATTTTTATGAAATTCCGTGCCGTGTTACTGTAAGCAAATACAATCATTATAATCTTCAAAAATAATACTGAATCTGCAAACGAACGGCCTTTTATACGGTAAAGTGTGTTATAAGACACGAGACTTTTATCGCAATCGGTGAACCGAAAGCTTTAATATAGTTTTTTTTATAATAGTATTTATATAAGATTGGGAGACAAACGAGCAGATGGGTTCGTTTGTCCTCAACCCCCACAGAGCGTGAGACAAATTTATCTATCCATCTGTCACTCTGCCTCTCTGTATGTGTGTCAATCATAAACATTATTGAATAATTGAAGACATAAGTGGAAGAAGCGGGTAACTTAAATTTTACAAATTTCGAATAAATACATTTATTTCCTATAAAATTGCAACGAATCTTGTAAATTACGTATTTCATTATCTAGTTAGTGTATCTAGTTATACATTAAATCCACATTTTTTTTAATTATTCTGGTCCTAAAGCGTCCATTTACGCAAAAATACGGAAGATGTTTAAATGTTAGTTACCTGCTTCTTCCATCCATTTGTTTGGCGATTTTATCACTTACTGGGCTCACCCCAAGAATTATAGAGGCAATTAGCAGCTGTAGGCCACGGCTCATGGGCAGCAGCGTCCTAGCCTCCTAAGCAGGCAGTAAATATCCTAAGTTCATTCAAAGATAATGCCCTGCACATGAAATATATAATAATAACAATAATAATAATTTATTTGCGTAAATATGGTACAGTAAAGTGTTACATTTTTGGCAGTCTTACATATTTTTGTCGATTTCATCGACATGCAATAAATAAATGCCATGAAGGCGTTAAACGGTAATCCATGGCGAAAGTGTGTCTGTAACTTCTTCAAGTTAAAACTACTATGTAAACAGATGTTGATAAAATTTTGACATGGAGATAGTTTGAGGTAGAAATTTTGACTACTGGGAATCAATCAAATAAAAAATCTTTTTATTCAAATTAAGTACTTTAAGTACACTTTCTGAACGTCGAAACTATGGTGCCTACCACCGGTTTGGGAACTAACCCGGTGGTAGGCACCGAATGAAAACATTATACTTTTTATCTCGGAAAAATGTACGGTGAAATTGCGAAAATGTTAAACTGCCATCTAGTAGTGAGCGAATACACTTAGAACACTACTGTGCTAGTGAAAGGAAACTTGATAGACGTAGCTACGGGCAGTATTTCTAGAACGATTGGAAGTGTAGATGGCGTTTATTTAAGTAGTAAAAAGTACTGAGTCATACTCTACAAATAATGAAACTACGAAAAAGCATAGAAGAATTATAACTATAAAATAATTGGTTTATGGAAAAGTAACTCGGTAAAAAACATGTCCCTCGAGTTACCCTACCTAAGCATTGAAAATGTGTCAGTGGCATCAGGCCGACATATTTCACACAATAGGAACCAAACACAGGCCCAAATAGGAACTAAATTTTCAACGGTAATAGTATGGGGCGATAAATTTCCTTAGTTTTTAAAATTCGTATTTTATAATTTTTATATTCATATATGAGACAATTTTTGGCCTTGTGACTGTTGCCTACTACCATGCTATTTACTTCATTTAATAATAATAATAAACATTTATTCTAGAATTTGGACATTACCATATGTACATAAACTTCTACATTTTAAAAGCAAACAAAAATAGAACACAAATAACAAACATAAATAAGATTTTTATTATAATAACTAAATACAAAAAGTTACAATACATGAACAAACAATTACAAAAATATACAATTTCAGACTTGGATTTTCAGGTCTATTACCCACATGAAAATTTTTAAGGCATGGTAAAAAAGAGGCGGGATTTTCATCATTACGACGGATCTCTAATATTTTCGTCAAGAATACCGTCCTACCCATTCTGTTACTCTCAAAGTGTGTTTATAGAAAAGTTTATCTAAATCGGTTCGGCCGTTTAAGCACAAATAGGTGACACACAAACAGAACTTCAAATTTATAAATGTTTGTTATGTATTAGTGGTAGTATATAGTAATATATGTGGTAGTAACCTTTCATGAAAGATAAGAACTTTTTTATATCATTTTATCAGAACCATTAGTGATGTTAAAAACACTTCTATAAGATGGAATCAAAGATAATCAACCAATCGATCAAATGCGTAAGATTTTCCCACACTAGCACTTACCGTCAATACTTTTACCAACCCAATAATATAGTTCTAAGTACATTACATAAGTTCCGTGTAGGAAGTCCAGCTCTCTAAACTGGATCGGCAGGACAAAGACCTGTATCACTTCCCATCAGGAACTAGCTCGCTCGTATATAAGCCTGAACTTGATATTAGAGCACACTCTTCCTAGACGCACAAGGCGCAGCGCTTTTCCTTTCGTATTGAGATGTAACGTATCTTTCACGGGTCAGAGGTTTTTTATAATGGCGAAAAGGGAAATTTTCGTAAGTAACGCACTTTGTTATTGTCTACTACTTCAATGATAGGAAACTTTGATCTGAGGAATTAGAATAATCCTCGAGTGTGAACCCACAGATTCGTCGGAGCTCACGCGTCGAGTTTAATAGAAACCATCACTTCTTGTTACAGATACTCCTGGTGGTGCTTGGTTGGGCGTTTTCAAATGAACTCGATGATATCGAGCAGAAGAAGCGGGGGGCGGGGAAAGGGAATCCCCTGAACTCTATACCAACGGGAGCTCAGAAGCCGGACTACAGCTATAACCTCTATTCTCAGAGCCAGAGCGCTCAAAATCCTTCGCAATCATACCAAACTTCCGCCCAAAACTCCTTCTATCCAAGTCAAGATAACTCCTACTACAATTCCAATTCCGGAGAAACGTCAAATCCAACCCAATCTCAAATAGCTCCTCAAGGTACCCAATCGCAATTTGTACCGATTAACTTTGTACCAAATCCAGGATATCAGGCCAAATATCAACTGGTGCCCGCAAAACCTGGTGGTAATATCCAGCTGGCTATTGTACCATCACCTTACCAAACACCTCCTATTGTGCAATACCCTCAAGGTCTCTTTGCCAATCCAGGCCACAGCCAGGCACCTATAGTTCCTATTAGTACTCCGGGTCACTATGCTTTCAACCCTAACATACCAGGGCTGTCCCTCGGCGGTCCTTTCGGCCAGCCTTCCATGATTCTTCTCCCGCAATCTAACCCTTCCTTATACAACAATCTGTTATACCCCAACCCGAGCCAGAGCTTCTACAACTACTACCCTTCTAATTCCCAAGCGAAGTACAGCTATTCCTCCGGAGTCTCTCCACCAGAATACGATAAGGGTTCCGTTCAGAGTGTGCAGAAAGAAGAATCTGATGTGAACGCCCAAAGCAGCGAGTATCTGACTCCATCGGACGCGAGCTCTGCCTACAAGACTAATTATAGTCGTCGCAGTGCATTTACCAAGTATAAATGAATTGTAATAGCTTGCCTCAGGCACCAGATCCATTTGTAGCCATAATACTGTTATTATTTATTTGGTTATTGTTTGTGCCTTTACTGTTGATGTTATAATTTAGTTGATGTGTAGGCAAATGTTAATGTTTTACGCTTTATGCCCGACTGATGCATGCTACCATGGTTCATATATTTTTGTTACCATGTTTATACCGCGCTATTTATGTACTGCATGATGTGTATAGGAATGATATTATATTAATCTTCAATTGAATTGTTTGTTTATTTTTTATGTTTACTTTATATAAATCTTTAGTATTATTCTTTTAAAATTATACTAATAATAATTAATTCATGAATGCTAAAATCTTTACTCCCAAACTAGTATTATAAATTCGCAATTGTCTATCTTTTAACTTTGCCTGTCTGTTACCTTTTACGACCAATCCACTGAACCGATTTCGCTAAAATTTGATATGGAAATACTTTCTAAGTCCTGGGGATAGACATAGTATACTTCTTATCCTGGAAAAAATTACGATTTCTGCCCCCCTAGACAAGTGGCAAGCGATTAACGTTAACGATACTTGCTTGACACTTGTCTAGGGGGGCTGGTGTAATCTTGTTATCTATTATGTAATAAGTCTTTCTAATTGTAATTCTCTTAATACTTTGATCGTAAAGCGTCCATCTAATTTTGATAAAAATATTAGCTAATTAATAGCTAATTAGGTAATAATAATTATTACCTGAGCCCCTCAATATTTTTCATACAAACGTTCACCATCACCGTAAAAATATATTAATAATTTTATGGTAATAAAAAGAAATCCTTGGGAGTTCTCATTTACGAAGTATAATGAGAAATCAAAGTGCTTAATCTTAATTGACGCTTATGTTGTATTGATAGTTTTGCTTCAAACGGTCAGTTAGTGAGGTCACTTAAAGTCGTCGTTAATTCTAGTAATAGTTTAACCCAGATTAACTCTGATTGAATCTTCGCGTGATGCAACTGTTTTTGTAGAAAAAAATGTTGGACCAACACGAACTACGCCACTAATATGCTTTTTTGAAAAGTTACCAATTAAAAATAATATGTGAAATTTTTTAACTATATGTTTGTGTTTTTTTTATAATTGTATAAGGTTTACACGATTTTTACTTGGAGCTTTGATAACTGTTCGAAGTTCAAAATTAATCATAATAATATAACATATAGGCGAGTTTGTATATTTGTTGCTTCATCACGGCTGGAACGATACAAATAAATTTGGTATGATTTAGCGAATACGAGTACTCTGAATTAACACATAAGATATTTTTGTCTGCGAGAAAATATCCAAATTAGTTTTCACCTATGAAACGCGGGTAGATTTTTTATAAAACATATAACCCACTAAAAAGCTCTTATGTAGAAGTGAAATATTTTGCCGTCATAAAAGAAAAAGTCAGATGAATCATGTTAGTTTAAAATTTTATATAGAGTTCTTAGTGAAAGGAGTCCAATCATACTTATAATTATTACTGTGGAGTCTCGGCTATTGAGATCACATACTGTATACGCAATCGTACATCAACAGGATGTTTGTTAGATTGATGAAATGTTGTTGCAAAAAAAAAACCTTTCTTTTGATCACAATTCATGAATACACAATAATGACTAGATTAGTTATTTTAGCAATCAGAATATATTTTGCCATATCGTCGCTGCGCGTGCGAATCCGCGTAGAAGCAAATCGTAAATACCGCGTATTTGCTTTTTTAAGATTTTACAGGAACAAGAAAAAACGTGATATTTCGGGTGTTTTAAATCGGTTTCGATAGCACAACCGACGTTTCTAATCGGATAATTCAAATCCGGAGAGGTCTGATATTAGTCAATAGGCGTTTAGAGTCGGCTGGCATGATATTTGAATTTTGTGCATTTTGCTGTTACGCGGTATTTACAAACTGCTCTTACACGGTTTCGTACGCGCAGCGACGATATAGAATAATAAATATACTTGTTTTATCCCCCGCTCTACATGACCGATGGCAGACATGCGATCACGAATGTGGAAATCAAAATTCCTTTTTAATGAAGAACAATTGATCTCAAATTTATAAAAACAGGCGCATTCACGGTTATCTATTATAGCCTAAAATTGAGAGGAGAATGTGCAAAGAATAGAAAAAAAATTCTGCAACTTAAATCAATTAGAAAATAATAATTACTAACGCAACTTTTGAAAAACGCATAAATTGCGGCCCTTCTTCTAAAAAGAGTAGAAAAAATCATATTAAAGATGTAACACCCTGTACACCGTACATTTTTGAGGTGTTTTTGTTTTAGCACAGGTGGGCGCGCCGCGGCTCATCCGGCGAGGATTACACAACACAAGTAATACCTTATTAATTATGATATAGTATTTTTATTTACTACTCTACTACGTTATGTGCTTTAAGTGCAATATAAATTGTAAACAGTAGACCACTTTATAGTATGTTCTCCAAATCGCACGCGTACTATAAGCGTAAGAACTCATGTGACGTATGCATTCTGCACGCGCTTGCCTTAAAATAACTGTATAAAGCTTTGCACACAAAGTGAAGGGACGCACCAGTGCGGGACACATTTTTCCTGTAAGTTTTAGTACCAAGCACGCAAGGTTCATAACACTGGAATGATAAAATGCTGCCTGCTATAATGCACCTCGTCGCAATGTGCACACTAAGGGTTGCTGGCTTGACACAACTGTATGAGTCACTATTCTCTACTGTATGCTAGTTATACTACATTACCCTTCACTTCATTTTGATTCGGAACGATTTATACTTATTAATGGTTTGCGTATTTAATGGCAATTATAAATGATTAATAGAAACATAGCTAATTCTCTATAAGATTTCGATTTGATCGTATTAAACCACACAGACACAGCATTCAACCCGAAGAAACTGGGGATTGATTTAAAATACCACTCGCATGTGATGACAATAAGGACCCGCTACACAAAATTGTTGATGAATGTAAAGGACAAGTACATTTTTTCATACAAATGGGCCGTTTACCCTTTTCGCGGTCGAATATATACTTTATTTTATTGCTGGTATTTTTTTAAATTTATTTTTTAAAGCCAAATAATACAATACAGCAGGTTAATAATAGAATATATGGTTATAATACTTATAAGCTTATAAACTTAATCGAAACTCTTTTCAACAATTACTTTTGTATTTAAAACAATTACAGGTTGTAAAGTTAGTTTTAAGACATTATATTATTATTTTCCATCTTTTTGGTAAAAGGTGAACCCTTGTTTCTTACGTCGGTTCTTCTTGTCGGGTACTGATTTTGAATAAAAAAAAATATTGATTTTTGATATTTTTTAAGCGTTGTTCCTGAAGCTAATTCAGGTTTTTATGGCTTCTTTATAAAATCAAAGATAAAAAACATGAAATTTACATAAACGTTCGATATTATAAACTGGACATTCGACTTACCATGACTTCTTGTCAATTCCATTAGCCGGGGAGGTGAGAATGCTATTTTTGGAGTAACTCGAGAATCGTACGTTAGACGTATTAGGTCTAACGAACGATTCTCGAGTTTTGTAGATTATATAAAAGACATTGAAAAAAATAATAGGGTCAATTTTAATTTTGGTGGTGGGATAAGTCATAGGATTCACCAACTACTTTAAGGTTATAAAAAAAATTTTCTTTGAAAAAAAATGTTTACATTGAACGTCTATAGAGCAACGATTTAAGACAACAAGGCCTTAAGCATTTAGTTGAATATGAGATAAAATATCTGGGAAGCTTGGTTATGAAAATATGAGGCTTTGTTGTTTTATGTTATCAATGTAAGCCACATTTAAATTAAACGTACTGACGTTATATGGAAATGTTCTTTGGCGTATTTTTAAAATCCCCTCTTTTGATCTAACGATTTCAACAACATTCGGTACCTAAAATAACATTTTCTAACTAACAGAATCGAACTAACTAAGAAATCTGATTTTTACACCATGATAACCATGAAACATGTAGAATGCCTTCTTAATTTAACGCGCTCGAGTAAATCCAAAATTCTCGTCTTGGGCTCCCCTACTACATACTTTTTTACCGGCGATACTATAAAAAAGAAAACGTCTTGGCTTAGGAGTTTATTTAAAGTAAACATTTAGCTCTATTTCAAAGTTATCAGTTTCCTAACAAGTTCTTATGAATGATGTTTAGAATGTCACTTAAATTGCTATCAGTAGCAAATTTCTTAATAGTAATTATGCTCTTTTATGAACTTGCCTGCTAATTGCTAAGATGGAACTTTCGAAGATATCGCTTTAACTTCCAGTTAAACTAAGGCTGCGAACAGACTAAAATTGAAATAAAAATTAAAAATGGAATTTATGTGAAATTTATTTCTTTGTAAATTTTTTTTAAATATCTATGTACCATTATGCAAAACTTACGCGATTTCTTCACGATCATGCAGTATGATATGCATGATGTCAGAGTATATATGGAGATGTATCTCCGACCCAATACGCGACGATGATGTGTGTTGTTGTTACCGACCCTAGCCAATTTATTTTCAATACTTAGAAAAGTAAATTTGCTAAAAACATTTGCTACAGTACGTAGAAATTAAATCGCATCGATTTAATTACACATCACAATTAAACTAATAATATATATTTTTAATGATATTAAGGGGGCAAGTGAGCAGACGTCGCCCATGGACACTCGTGACATCCGAAGAGTCGCAACTGCGTTGCCGGAGTTTATGAGGGAATAGAAATAGGGATAGGAGGATTAGGAAAGTTGGGCCACCGGTAAACATACATAAAGCTAAAGAGCTTGTCTACTTATTGAGAGAGGCTAAAGGCTAAAACATCACGCTTCGACCGAAAGTAGCCGAGCAGTAATCGAAAAATGTTTGTAAAAACGGAATAATGCATAAATAATACAAACAATTTGTTCCAATAACTGTGTCTCAGACCAATTTTTTTTAGTTTCAGATCTACTGGGTTTTTTATACTGCAGTATCAAAAACGGAGTAGGTCTCTCTGGTCATGTGTACTTGGCTTTACACAGGTTATGTAATCTGACAGGTGTTTTGACGGGCCCGTGTACGTTGATTAGCACTACTTGATCGTTGATCTGTGTATGCGGTTTGTTTGTGTATGATAACATATAGTCTACTCCACAGCTCGACTAATCGAATTTGATCATTTAATTTTAACACTCCACTGCCGATTCGCCTCAAGCTATAGTCGGGTCGAGTAGAAACTATTCGAACTAAACTATGATCATTTCTTTTGTAATCATCATTAATAAATATTTCTACTCTAGATTAAATCACTGATGTAATCAGAGTTAATTCTTAGGTTTATGAAATTCGTGGGCTTTGTCATGCCATTGTGTGTCGAGGGACACTTTTTAATTTTTTTTTCGGACAATATAATAGGTTAAGGTATGTCGACGTTTACAGTCGTCTGGAACTACAATCCCCTAACTACCGTGTACTGGTACTAAAAAAAACACGTTGTGTAATTCAGGATAATGATGTGTGAACTGTATTAAACTAGTGTGAGAATGGGCGTGGTAGCCCCAAAGGAAGATCTTCCGACCGGGCGAAGTGTTATGCCCGGTCGGGAAGAAGGCTCGTGGTACATTTCATCTGTCGTATATATAGTGCTGGACCTAGAAATCTTCGATAGCGCGATGCAGGATTATTGCGCTTATAATGGGCCCCGCCACATGTTCTTATTACAAGTATATAGTTCCTCTTTAAAATCGGCGATTACGAACGATGACATGTAACGACCCACGATAATAGGGGCATAATTGACTCTGCTCGCCGAAAATCGTCTATGTTTGCCTTTGATCACCTCGTTGAGAAAGTACTAAGAATAATAATAATATAATATCTATGGACGCTTCACACCACGTCAGTCTGGCCCCGTGCTAAGTACCCGAGGAACTTGTGTTATTGTTACCAGACAACGGAAATATATTTAATACTTTTATACTATACATATATTTAAGATTTTCATTATATGATACACATATGTAATACACATCCAAGACACAGGAACAATGAAAAACTTTTTTGTTCCGTCGGCGGGATTCAAACCCGCGATCCCCGGCTTAAGCTACCAACGCGCTCACCAACTGAGCCACAGGGAATGATTGTGTGTATGCTTGTTCGATGTTCTTTCCGATTAACGATCAACGTTCAACACCTCATACGTAGAGGAAGTTTCCTGCATTACAATTCTTCGCGCCCAAATAGCTGGACCGACTTTGCTGAGGTTCAGAGATAATTTGAGTTCCAGGAAATTGGATCCTTATTCCGGCAAAATGTACGGTATGATAAACGAATTCAGGCGCAAGCGAATAGCGGTTATCGTGCAATCGGTGCTCCTTTGTTTAATGCCGTAGGTTTCCTATCAAGATATTTTTTACTACCTTTAGCTTGCGGCTTCACTCTCGTGAAAATTCCTTTGAGTACATAATGTTTTTCCAATACCAAATGTGGGCTGTAGTGAGTACTGCGTAAATAAGGTACACCAAAAATCAGTCAATTGTTTGCTACGCCCGCGCCAGGGCGTGAAGACAGGACAAACAAACACACAATTTTAATTTGTATGTAATCGGTATGTAGTAATATTATTTATAAACATTTTTACTATTTTAATGTACGGCGTGTTTTGTCCCTTAGGTTTTTACACAGATGAATTACCTTATTTGTTTTTATCACCAAGATCTAGCTTCTCAAACGTCCGGGCGAACATTGTCAAAGTAATAAATTTTGCTTTCTTATCACAGTTTTTGTTAAATTTTAATATGATATATTGTACAATCAGAGAAGTTGAAACAGATATAGATTGTGGATCTAAGCGAGTTGGTCGAGTTATGTCAAACCCATCCGACAGATCACGACTTTCGTGGAATTGACATATTCGGAGTATGTCAATTGACGTAGACCCATCAACTGTCTTTCAATTTCCTCCATTATATGTTGTACCAAAATACTTTTTGTAATTAGAAATATAAATAATTATTAATATGCTTGTATACTTAGTATATTTGATTTTGGCATCGGTCTAGGCCTACCCAGCAGTCAGACTAGGACGTTTCAAAGGCTAGACATTTTCGCAAGTCCCTAACCACAGGTTTACACGTTACAGGCTATCAGATGTCAAGGCTGTTAAAGTGAGAGCATAGGACATCGGCTCCGCTCAGTTGGTTAGAAAGTGTGGGTGAAACCAATACATACTTCATGCCCTAACTCTACACTTTATAGGTTATTTCAACGATATTACGTTAAAGGTAACGTTAAAATCACGTTAATGGTACGTTAAAATGATGTTAATAGTTAAACATTCGTAATAAAGACACTATTTGAACATTTAGCCCTTAATAAAGAACTACTTGCTATAACGCGACAAATTTTTTTAGAATAACATCCAAACATACTGCCATGGGAGAGCCATGCTTCGGCACGAATGGGCCGGCTCGATCGGAGTAATACCACTCACACGGCCTCACTCTTCGGATGTCACGAGTGTCCATGATCGACGGCAGTTGCTTTCCATCAGGTAATCCGTCTGCCCGCTTGCCCCCTAAATTTCGTAAGAAAAAATTCAAGATAAAATGTTTTATATTCAATCGTGTCAAAAATAACAATTGACGTATTTTAATTGACAGATTTAATATTCTTTTGTTTCATTCAGGTCTAGACTTTATTGTCTTACATAAGAGGGTCAGTTGGGCCAAGTAGATGCAATTTTGTACCAGGGGTCAATATGTATCAGACTTCATCAGTTACATGGACATGGGTGGTAATTCTTCGGACATGGGCTATTTAGATCATCGATCATGTAGATAGAAGATTGTAGACAACGTCATTGTTTAATTAGGTCGAAAATATACTTACATAATATCTTCTAATATATAAAATTCTCGTGTCACAATGTTTGTCTTCGTACTCCTCCAAAACGGCTTTACCAATTTTAACCAAATTTTGCATGCATATTCAGTCGAAGAATCGGCTAACATCTAAATTTTTTTGACAAAACATAGTTTGCCGTGACCCGGCAAACGATACCGCTAGTAGCTAGTATTTTTATAAACAAGGGGGTAGGTTTTAACCTGAATTCGTCTTAAAGATCTCGCTTAACCTTAGAGAGAATAATTAATCCCCAGCGAAGTCAAATTTCGCGATAAAATGAAAACTTCTAAGCGCTCCCCAAGAGATATTAACTTAAGACGTCCTCAAATATTAAAGGCCTTAAAAAGTTTTTAAGTGACGTGGAACAAAACTAAAGTACCATGACATGTCATCTATAGGTACCTACTTATATCATACGTAATGCACTCTGAATAGGGAATATGCATGATTTTTATTTAATTAAATAAATCTTACGTTATTGAAAAACGATGTAGTCCAATCAGTTTTTTGATAAAATTGAAAACAACA